>JADLZK010003495.1:0-41555 GCA_015847255.1 Hyparrhenia diplandra
GTCATCGATTTATTTATTTATTGATTTTGAGCAATCCTCTCGTGTCAACTTATTGATTGGGTCTGTCTATTGAGAACTCGAGTGATTTATAACCATCTGTCACCCGAGTGACACAAGGTCTAATCACTCGAATCTGCCAAACAAAACAAATCGAGTGATTCAAAGCTCTATGTCACTCGATTTCCATAACCAGATGATCCACATGCATCGAACCAAATAAAATAGATAAAATTCAGAGTGACAAAACATAGAAAAAAAAATACAAATTAAACAGATCAGTTCTATGAAAGGAAAATTAGAAAAAAAAATCAAAGAAAAACATAGAAAAAAGACAGATTTAACAAATGAGTTCTATGAAAGGCAAATAAGAAGAAAATCAAAGCAACAAAACGTAGAAAAAATACTAATTTTACAGATCAATTCTATAAAAGGCAATTTGAAAGAAATTCGTGGGCGCGCCGTCCTACGAACGCCTGAATGTGGCGCCTGAATGTGGTCGGAGGCGGAAGAAAGAGAAGGAAGCGAGAAGAAAGAGAATGGATTGAGGAAGAGTGGCATGACTTTTCCAGCTGCATGCGGCGGGCTATACAAGAGGAAGAGTGCATGGGCCTGCTTGCGTTGCCTAGCTGTCATCGTGTCCGTCCAAGAAAGCAGATGGACGGCAGAGAAATCGAGTGACAGATAGTTATATTTCATCCGGGTGACATATAATGAATGCTTGGCTGCAGGCCACGCCCTGCCACCAGAGTGTGGCGAACGCCACAGATCCGTGGCGAGGTCTGGTCGCCAGCAGCATGTGCCACCACGAGTGCGGCGCCGCCACAAGTGTGTGGCGAACAAAAACATCGCCACAGTTGTGGCGAGCTTTTTGTGCTGCAAAAGCTGTGGCCGCTATACTCAAATCATGAACCAAACACTGTTGTGGCAGGAGTGTGGCAGCAATGCATGTGGTGTGGCAATTGATGGCAGCAACCAAACACTGCCCCGCTCTGTGTGGCTGCCACCAGTTTGGCAAGGCGAAGTCCGGCGGCAACCAAACAGCCTCATAGCTTTCCCGTATTGATTTGGCTGTGCTTCTTTTTCTGCCACACAATCTATCTGTTTCATCAATGGTCTGCCTTCAGCATGCGGCTAACGCGCAGCCGCACAGCTCGATACGGTGAGTACGATGATACACTACAGCCGCAAGCCTGCAACACGAGCGTGTTCTACGCGCCCCGCCGTCACGTCATGGCATGCACGCGGCGTGGCTTGAGGTGGAAGGCAGAAGTTGGACATCCATGGATTTTAGCAAATGAACTAGGAATTCAAATTTTGGTGGGGGAAAATGAATTCCTAGTTCATTTTTTGAACTAGAGGGTATCCATTGGATATCCATGGACATCCAACTTCCACCTCAAGGCATGGCCCTCGCCACAGTAGTGCCACGGCTTGTCAGGTCATCGATCGTAGCGTGCGTGCACGACATCACGCATGATCCCCGGAGCCGGCCTGTGGTCAATGGTCATGAGCCGCCAGAAGACACGCTCCTTCAGCGTGCACCCCTTCTTGGGTCTCGATCGAGCGCGCTGTAGCTAAAGTCTTTCGTTTTGGTCGGATTGAAACGAACAAGCTAGATTAATGTAAAGTCTTCCGGTACTGATTACTTCTGGACCCGGTTTGAGTGAATCCACCGTGTCACTCAATCCGGTTGATCCGGATGTTTCCGTTCCAGACCTCAAGAGGTGTAGAATAAATCGAAAGTGTTTTGGTATACAAAATGGGCGGATTCAAAATCAGGCTAGATTAATCCGTCTGGAATGGATCCTTAACCGAACGCCTATTTTAGCATTAACTGGATTCAAAACTAGGCCAAATCAAATCCACGGGAATGGAGCCAATCCGACCAAAACGAACAAGCCTAAGGGCCCGTTCGGTTCCGTCGGATTGGCCCGAATGCGCCCGTTCAGCCTAGTTTAGAAAGGCACGTTTTCAATTCGGATGTCGGTGAAAGGAAAAAAGTCGGATTCCCCCCTAACTATCACGAAAAGTTCAATTTTCCTCTCTCAACTTCGAAAACAGGACATATCACCTCCCTCAACTTTTCAAACCATGCAAATTACCTCCCTCGGCGGTTTTGAAGGCGGATTTGCTACAGTACAGGCAGTTTGCTACAGTAACAGCGGGTTTGCTACAGTAACGGTTCCTTTGCCTTACATTTTTTAAAAAATTCCGGTTGAATCTTTGAAAAATCATAAAATAAAAAATCCAATTTTGTTGGACTTCACATGATTAGATCTACACAAAGTGAATATATAATATGATATGCTTTAGTACAAAGTTTTTGCTACGAAGGTTTTGTCTTTTTCTTTTATATTTATAATTCATAGCTACAACTTCTATAATTATTTTGTTGGACTAAAGTATATTATATTATATATTCAATGTGTAGATCTACTCATGTGGAGTCTAACAAAATTAGATTTTCTATTTTATGATTTTTTTATGATTTACTATGATTTTTTAAAGATTCAGCCAAATAAAAAAAAAAAAAAAAGACAAAATCTTCATAGCAAAAACTTTATACTAAGGCATATCATATTATATATTCATTGTGTAGATCTAATCATGTGGAGTCCAACAAAATTAGATTTTTTTTATTTTATGATTTTTTGTGATTTACTATGATTTTTCAAAGATTCAACAGATTTTTTTTTTAAAAAGGAAAAGGCAAAGGCACTGTAGCAAACCGCTGTCACTGTAGCAAACCCGCGGTTACTGTAGCAAATCCGCCATCAAAACCGCCCGAGGGAGGTAATTTGCATGGTTTGAAAAGTTGAGGGAGGCGATTTGTCCGGTTTTTCAAGTTGAGGGAGGAAAAGTAAACTTTTCGTGATAGTTGGGGAGGTAATCCGGACTTTTTCCCGGCTGAAACGCGGCGTTCGTTTTGGTCCGACTTGGAATGAAAACGGGCCTGGCCTGGTTTCTCTCTAGCTCTCCACGGCCGGATTCATTCCGCACCTCCCGCCCCCTGGGGCGGAGACGGGCGACTCGTGGGGACGCGAGGGACGACTCGGCGTGGTGGCGCGAGGCGACTCGAGGGCCAAGGGCGACGGCGGGGGCGGCGCGCGAGGCGACGGCGACCGCTTCCTTCTCCCCTGGTGAGTCATCTCATCCTCCCCTTCGTCCTCTCTCCCTAGGGTTTGAATCTGCCAGTCCCCTCCTAGGTTCTTGATGCTCTTTGCTCGAGATTGAGATATGCAATTCCAAATGATAATTCCTAGGTTGGTTTGGCCCTGATCTCGTGGTAGTCCGTAGAAGGAAGGCCCTTGCTTTGTTTGTTGTTTTGATTGAATGGTGCCAATCGTCTGTGCTTACTGTTGTGATGGATTGAAAGTCTCATGATTATCTGCTTAGTATAAATGTCTGGTCCATGGTCCTTGTGGTCGAGTTTTTTGCAGTGGATTTGCAGTAGTACATAAAGAAGTGGCAGAGAGTATCTAGAGATTGCAGTAAACAACAGTTTGTCGATATTTTTGAGAATTGAATAACATATCCTATGTACTGCTGGACGAATGATAAGAAAATGGTGTGGAAGCAGGAAATGAGTTGGACTAGGTTCTTTAAAGATCCCCAAAGAGCAGTATAATATACTAGTAATGCAGAGCGCATGCAGCAGGGTTATTAGGTAGCTGCTGATCCCAAAGAATGAGCAATAAATTAAACAAACAATCAGTAATTAGCAGTAGAGTGGTCTGCTTCCCTTCCCTGCCTGATGCAGCACACACAGCAGCAGATGGGTAGCTAGTGCAAGCATATCATGCATTGCATGATTTGGTATTGACGATAGATTTGAGTAAAACAGTCTGTTAGGGTACAGTGTAAACATTTAGTTACTTTCTTCATAATTTCAATTACTGAATTACTAAGTCAAGACATTTCCCATCCTTTCTCTGTTTTCGCTGCTTAAGAGATATCACTTCATGACTTTTTAGACATCCACAATCCATGTCCTAGTCGATCCAGATTTCTGGTGACTTTGGTACAGTGTAAACATTTAGTTACTTTGTTCACAATTCATGAAAATTGTAATTCTTGTGTATTGAGTTATATTAAGTACCAGGTATGTAACATTGGAATAGGGATGCTCTCTGCTGCTGTACATTTAGTCAGTTACTCACATCTCTCTGTTTATTAGAAAGAAAGATAATTAAATGTCAGCAAAAGTTAGCTCATATCATCAGCTGGTCTCTGAATGTTATTCCATGTGGGTCATACAATCATTATGATGGTGCCAGCATGTGTCTGTTTCTTACTTGAAATTATAACAAAGGTTCATTTTATTAGGACTAAGGTTCTGGTGTGCACTAAGGTTCTGTAGTATATATCCTTGTGTACTGTAGGAGGGATCAGGGATGACTGCATAGCTTCTGCCATCTGCTAATTGACTTGCACTCCATCTTGATGTCATGAAACCAATTCTTTTATGTTTTTCCCTTTTCCATCGACAAAATTTCAGAGCCTTGACTATGTTGATTATGTTTCTTGCAGGACATGGGCTTCAGCCTCTTCCGCTAAGCTGTGCAGTCATCAGAGTATTGTTTTTGAGTTGTGGAACCAGAGGAAAATCATAGTCATGATTGGAGACTTTAGCCTTGTTTTATGATTGGAGACTTTAGCCTTGTTTGACTGTCTTTATATGTGGTACTTCAGTTGTAGGTTGCTGGTTGGGGTTTACTCGGTACTCCTAAAATCATAGTCACTCTGGACAATCTTTGTTGAAACATTCAGTAGTTTAGGCTTTCTGATTTGAATGGAATGCCATTCTGTTCAGCTGTCAGGTACTTGATCTCAATGTGCAGCATCGAGTCTGAAATTTCGAGAGCTTGTTTGTTACTGTTAAAAATGCACTCTGATGATGTTTGTGTAGCACCGTGGGTGTATGACAGCATGATGAGAGACTTGAATTTTGTTTATTTGTTACTTTGACAATATAGAATATTTGTTGCTTCTCAGATCGTGGTGCACAATTTGGGTCATTGTTTGAGGTTGTGATATTTCTTTTGGTTTTGCTTTGCATGTATTTTGACTTTTTCCAAGCTTGCATATTAGTATAGTCAATTATAGATGGTAAGCGCGTGTCATAACATGCAAGCAATGAGGCAACTCAGGCAAGCAGTGAGCCCAGTATTCATCCCAGGTTGAAACGAACAGCAGCATGAAGCCCACCTGGATTGGTTTTGGAAGGGGATTGAATCCAAACCTGGAATGAGTGACACAAGTGGATCCACTAGATCCTGGGCTGGATTGATTCAGGCCCTGGATGAATCCTGTGAAAACGAACAGGCCCTAAGGCTTCGTTCGGTTCCAGCGGATTGGCCCGGAACGCGGCCCGTTCCAGCTGGATTGGAAAGGCCCGTTTTCAATCCGGATGGAAGCTGAAAAGTGCGTTCGTTTTGGTCCGACTTGGAATGAAAACGGGCCAGGCCTGGTTTCTCCCTAGCTCTAAACGGCCGGATCCATTCCGGACCTCCTACGACACGGAACGGAGACAGACGACACGGGACGCGAGCGGGGCAGCGCGAGGCGACAGCGGCACGACGCGACTCGAGGGCCAAGGGCGACTGCGGGGCGGCGCGAGGCGATGGCGACCGCTTCCTTCTCCCCGGTGAGTCACCTCATCCTCCCCTTCGTCCTCTCTCCCTCCTAGGGTTTGAATCTGCCGGTTCTTGGATCCCCTGTTAGGGTTCTTGATGCTCCTTGCCTGCTCGAGATTGAGTCATGCAATTCCAAATGATGATTCTGAAAGTAGATCTTGTGATTGCGCTTGGCCTCGATCCGCCTTCTTCCCACTTGTACAAGGATGTGTGATATGCAATAACTTGTGTTTGTATGTGCCGGTTCTTGAATTTGATTAGTCCTGATCTGATCCGTTGTCACCTCATGCAGTGAATTCAAATTACTAGTGTTTGTATGTGTGGTCAGGAGGTCTTTCTTAGACATTTGTGGCCACCTGTGTTCTGCCATTGTCTTCAGTTAGATATGAATTCATTGCCTCTGTGGCAACAAAATGATACTCAAAGTCATGCATAATTATTTTCAGTATGAATGTAGTAACATCAGTTCTGTATTATAAAAATCATGTATTGACAAAGAAATTGCTGGTCAAAGGCTTGTATAGTTTGTGTAAAGTATGATTGAATTCTGATAGCAACCCCTGCTTATCCAATTCATGGTTTGTAGAACTGTAAATTGCTTGTAGTGCATTCTTTTTACACAGAGTGCGCATCTTGCCTGATGTTGTCCAGCACAAGTAAGCTGTTTGCATTGTGCGTGTGCCATGTAGAGCAAAGTTCAGGGTAGTTTCTGTTCACCTGCATGTTGGATTTTGTTAAGGCTCATGTCATGGCCGTGGCATTATTTTGACCTGTTGATAGTGGCCAAAATTGCACTTGTCTTGTATGTTTTAGCTGAACTAGAACATGCAGACTGAGAAAGATCTTTATATATATATGTGTATTTTATTTACTAACTGTCTCTATTATATAACAAATCATCAGTTCAGATGGTTTCTTCTTGTATTTTATTTACTAACTGTCTCTATTATAAAACAAATCATCAGGACAAAACCTTCTTTTGTAAGCAAAGGAGATCCTTCTTTTGGCAGGGTGGTGGTACAAAGAGAAAATATCACTTGGTCAAGTGGACCAAAATCTGTGTCAGTAAGAAAAAAGGGGGCTTAGGTTTAAAGGATCTTAGAAAGATCAATATCTGTCTTCTGTCCAAATGGTGGTGGAAATTAGAGGTAGAAGATGGCTTATGGCAGGAAATTGTTAAGGCCAAATATTTGAAAAACAAAAACATTCACAATGTCACACATAGAGTTGATGATTCTCCTATATGGTATGATCTCTTGAAAATTAAAGAGTTCTACCTCCTAGGGAGACAAATTGAGATAAAGAATGGAAAAACAGTTAGATTTTGGAAAGATGTCTGGTTATATGACAAACCAATATCTGAAATAGTTCCAACTCTCTTCACTATTTGTCATCAGCAAGATATTACTGTCGCCACTGCTAAAGCCGATCTGTCTAGCATTTCTTTTAGAAGATGGCTTAGCATTGAGCTACAAATTTGTTGGAATCTTATATCAACAGATGCTGACAGATTCATCTTACATGAGGAGAATGACAGAATCACATGGAAATATGGGACTAAAAAGTCCTTTACAGTCAAATCTTTATATAATGTTTTGACTCAAAGTGATACAGGGCCTGAATACAAAAAAATTTGGAAAGGGAAAGTTCCCAGAAAAATCAAATATTTTATGTGGCTCCTCTCTAAGAAAGCTGTCCTGACTAGAGATAATCTTACTCGAAGAAACTGGAAAGGGGACCCAACTTGTCAATTTTGTGATGAGAATGAGTCCTGTGATCATCTCTTCTTTACTTGTCCAGTTGCTAAAACCATTTGGGCAGTAGTTGCTAGGTTCATAGGAGCTGACAATAT
Organism: Hyparrhenia diplandra; assembly: GCA_015847255.1. Classification (NCBI taxonomy): domain Eukaryota; kingdom Viridiplantae; phylum Streptophyta; class Magnoliopsida; order Poales; family Poaceae; genus Hyparrhenia; species Hyparrhenia diplandra. The sequence continues at coordinate 7,489 of JADLZK010003495.1, forward strand.
ACCTAATTCACTTGATCAATGCTGGGTATGGTGTGATAAGTGGATCCCTCAATATAGCTTTTTACATTGTTGGGGTATTTCTGCTATTTGTTGGTCAATTTGGCAGGCTCGCAATAGAGCACACTTTGAAGGCAAACTTCTAAAGAACCCAATTGAGATTATATGTCACGCAGCTGCACTAATGCGCTTTTGGACAGGTTTGATTCCAGAGCTCAGTAAGGAAGAAATTATTGAAGGTGTCAATAACATGCTGCGCCTGGCAACTGAAATCTTCATCAACCATTCCTCCACGACTGACGGCCAAATGGTGGTGAGGGACCAGAACCAAGATGATGGTGTTGATGGTGCTGACCACTCAACATGACTGTATACCAGATGATGGGCAGGCAGGGAAGATGGCAGTACAATCTTCATAACTGCAGAATGGATGTTCTCTTTTGTTAAAGTCTTCTTCTAAAGCTCTCTAGTACACTGTTGGTGCTCTTGTCTTTTCCACCCCATAGCTGGGTCTCTGTACTACTGTAAACTCCATTTTTCGGTTCAGATGCAGGTCTGTCCTAAACAGGAGTAGTTTCCTGTTTTTGGGACCCTTCTTCTTCTTTTCTGCCACTTTTCCTGATCTGTAAAACTGATACTCCTGTATTTCCGTTTCTTGAAATGGGAATGGGGCTCTGCCTCGTGTGGAAAAAAAGGACAAAACCTTCTCTCCTGGATTGTGTTTAAGATTAGCCCTGAACTTTCTTAGTGTGTTACCCTGTTGTGAATTTAGATTTCTTAGTGTGTTACCCTTTTGTCAATAGTACTGCCTACACTTGTCTGCTTTCTTGGTCTAACAGGTCACTCGACTTAATTACTTGAAATTAGCAAATTGTGGAACCCTCCAGCACTATTTAGATGTCTATCCATGCATGTGTATTAGCTGGAACTTGTTGTAGCAGCAAGTGTGTCTTTTTCTTAACACAAATACTTTTTCTTATTATTTATAGATTTCACCGGCACCACTTAGAGTAGGGGAAGGTGAACCTCCACCTTCTTGGGATCCTGTACCAACTCTAGAAGATACTCCAGCACTGCCTATACAATGAGTCTCTCGTTGCGTGATCGTATTAGAAAGAGGAGGGAGGAAGAAGATGATGACATGATGCTTTGATCTGGCTCAAAAGTGTGATGGCATAACAGGTCAGTCTGGTAGCTTGCTTATTATACTTGTAGACTTGCAGGTCAGTCTAGAACTTTGATCATTTTTGCTAACTTGCAGTGCTGGTAGCTTTCATCTGGTTTGTATGAGACTTCCTTCTCTAGTTTACTTGTTTGTTGGTGTGATTGGTTTGAAGTTCTTGCTCGTCTCAGATCAAGTGTATTAGCTTTCATCTGGTAGCTGTAGAATTCCTTCAAGAATGATCTTCAGTGGCCGTGACAGTTTTATGGCTACTAGAACTGCTATCTGTGGGAACTAGAACTGCAATATCTTGTTATTATCAAGCTGCTATTGCTATTGAATCTAAGCCATTTCGCTTGTATTAGTTCACATATTGTATTTATATATCATCTTAAATGACAATGACTGTAGAATGCTCCGAAGGACAAACTCTGTTGTTGTCTGACGTTTCTTGGATTGTTTCTGTCTAGCTGATAGTCTGTCTGAATCTGTCTGAAAGACAGGGTGCTACTGCTACTGCAGTACTACTGTTGAATACAGGCTGCTGTTTTTTTTTTTTTTGGTGAAGATCAGCTGGAATTTGTGCTCACTGGAATTGTATAAATTTGGTACTTTCATTTTTGCTAACTAGAATTGCTACAAAATTATAGCTTAGATGAAGCTCATCACTAGCATATGCAAACAGAAAACATGTTCTCCGGCTGGTACTTGGATGAAGCTGACAGATAGTTTTCCCTGTCTCACTCGAGACACTGACATGTTGCTTGTTTATTTCAATTTTGCTTTCCTTAATGTCTTTCACACTTATCTGTTGATCAAATTTAGGATCTCTGTTGAGATTAGTGATTGGTCTAATAATACTCTGATTTTAAGTTTTTTTTTTGGACAATGCAATTATTCCTGTTTAAATCTGAGCCTGATTACTTAATTATTAATGTAATGGTGAATGACTTAAAAGTTGTTGTGCAGGATTTTTATTACAAACTAACTCGGATCACATCATTTTTGGTAGTGTAGTAGGTAAGCAAATGGGTTATTCTTTTTGACCTCTATATGGCAAGTCTGCAGTGCTTTTTACTTGGTGTATGCAGGGATTAATTCTAGTGCAATGTAAATGCATCATTTTATTAACATCTGTGGACTGCACATTCAGTGTTCTTGCTGCTAATGCAGGCAAACAGCTTGTAAACTGACCAACGTTCTCCTTTTCCCCCCTCAGGGTAGCCTGGCTTTGGCCGTGGTGGCGGTGGTGCTTTCGGTGCCAGTGGATCTTCCATGGAGTGATATATCAACTTGATCTAGCAGGCATGGATAGGCTTTTCAACTGCAGCGCACAAGGGGCGTGTCTTCTCTGTTGATCTTTGAACTATGAGAACAATGAGATTTTGTTTTACTGAGCTGTTGCCATGGCTTGTCATGGTTTTGTGATCCTCGTTTTTGTTTTAGATGAAATTATTGAAATAGGCAGTAGTGTTTGCCACCTTGCTGGTAAGCAACAACTTCGATTTCATTGGCCTTCATTTACTACAACAGTAGTGTTCTATTTATGTTCGAATACGCAGAAGGTAGTCACCAGAAAAGTGGTAGTTTGGTTTGTACTTAGATTGCCTCATCAAGTGTTGTGTGCTGAAGCTTTCTTATTTACGTCTTATAAAGCATATAAATAGGTTTTGTGTGCGTCTTTGAGCTGGTCAGCATGCCGTGCAATCCCTGGCTTCATTCCAGGTTAAACCGAATGCAGCTTTTTTTGAAGAGATGGATTAAGAAAAGGAATGGATTCAATCCAGAGGTGGTTCCAGTGACACCTGGATCCATTCAATCCTGGCCCAGATCGGATACTGGCCTAGATTGAATACTGTGCTGCCGAACGAGGCATCAGGAAGATCTCCAGCACGGATCGATGGCGAGACCTGGCCGTACCTACACAAGGAAATGCGTGATGTGGCCCTAAAATTTATAAAGAAAATAATATAACAAAAGAATAATTTAACTTCATTATAAAGTTTCAAATATACGTTGTACAGTACTTAGAACATATCAAATCTTGATGCTAATAAAACAATACAAAAGTACTTAAGCAACAACCGTAAACAATTGGGGATGAAAGCATACCGAGCTGCCTACGTGTTGGTGTTGGCTCTCGGTGGACGATGACTGCGTCTTGATGATGTCTGCACGAACGCCGCGATGCCGTTCTGAACTGCCGCATCTAGGTACTCTATCGGGGGCGTGACGACGATCTGATTGCCGAAAAGAAAATGAATTGTGGCCGGCCTATCTGTACGTGTACTAATTACGATTACGATGGGGAAGCCCAAGGAGTCGGTCGTCGGGTGGCCTGATGGGCCAAAGCCATGGGCTGTTGATTATCATTTAACTGCTACTTAGTGTAATATGTACTAAATTTGGAGGCCCTAAAATTTGGAGGCCCAGAACAGGTGCACACTTTGCACCTGCTGATGTACGAGATACATAAGTTGCTCAAATGCCATTTGTAATTTTGGGCTCACTAGAACAATTGCATTGTGAGAATTTTCCAATACGAAGCTGTTAGATCTCCACGGGACCTATAATAAGAAGGGGGACCTATAATAAGAAGGACAAAGAAGCAGCACATTATAAAAGTTTGCCCCATAGACAAGCGGTACAGAACACGTCGTGGAACGCAAAGTACGAGCGATACATGGCTACTGTACTTCTGAGCCATCACGTACGTGGAGTCAAACATGTCGATCGAGCATCTTCACGTACAGGAGGTGGTCTCTGGAACAATCGGAAAACAATGTAATCTTTACATGATTAGGATGATTTGGCTCATGATCTTTTAGATCGTAAAATAATTGGTAAGGCTAAATAGAACATAGTTAACAACCCAGCTCCATTGACTAGCAAATAAACCGAATCAGGCAGCAGGATACAGGACCTCAGGGAAGAGGGAGGTTAGAGTAGAGAAATTGGAAGACAGAAACCGGGTACAAGGAGGAAGAAGAACTGTAGCTGAGGAGGATTCTGTTTCTGTGATAATTCATTGATCCGTTCCTCTTGCCATCCGGGCCCCTTTGTACTAGCTTGGCCTTCCCTTTGCTTATGTCTGATAGCCTGGCCCCACCTGGCAACCCATCCTACACCTATCCACATCCCCCCTTCTTAAAATTCGGCCGATGGAGGAGTTCAGAATCACCAGGTTCCCAAGGAAAATGTGAAAACTCTTCTTCTGAATATGTCGAGCTGAAGCAATCAAGGTTGCACTGCACTTCCTTGTTGGTATTCAAGAAGCCCCTATCAAGCCATATAAATTCCTTGCAGAAGTCCTTGCACTTGATACATGGTGTTGCAACTCGAAAGTTCTGTCTGGCCACTTCAAGCAAGAAACACAAACAATTGCCACCACACTTCCGCTGCACTCGCTGTTTAATCAACGCACAGCCAGCCAATACTGATATCAAGAGTTGCAAACCAACAGGATCCCATGGCACCGATGACTCCCTTGCTGTAGCCGTAGAACTGAACAATCTCATCTCTGCAATTAGTCCCACAGAATTGATGACAAACCCATGAGATAGAGAATCAAACTCTGTAAGCCTCTGAGTAATTGTGCCATAAAGAAGCTGTACCAGACAAGTAAAGGATGGCCAAGGTGTAGGTCTGAGTTAAACACCATCACTCAACATCTCAAGCTGATGAGGTGGTGGCCATGAAGGCCTGTACTGCACAACAATCCAGCCTAAATAGAACAGTGACCAGAAACCAACATAGAGTTGACTGGAATTCACAAGCTTAGTGTTGCAGTCCAACCAAAGGGGTGGCCATGTGGTTTGTGAACTGCAAGTAGTAGCTCTAGCACCAGCTGGATTAGGACCGATCATCTCCACAAATATCTTATGACCCTGATAGATGTTGATAGCACCAATGAATAGCAGAGAACTCACGGCGAGCACAGATATGGGCAGCAGCTTACTCATGGAACCTACATGTGTATGGAAAACATTGGGATGGTATACATGCTTCAAAGCCAGCTGCAACAGAATGGCTAGATAGAACACACAAAAAAAGTGGTCAAGGAGCAAGTTTGAAACCGTTTGCAAGGTAGACTATGTGACCAACAACCTTGCAGAAAGGTTTAACAACTGGATGAAGCCTCACAAGTCCATGAACTTGGATGATTTTGTGGACAAGCTCAGACAAATGCTTATGTCCTAGTGGAACAAAAGAAGGAAAATAGGGAAGAAACTCGAGGGCTTGATTCTACCCCACATCATTAAAGAGTTGAATGAGCAAAGCAAAGAGGGAAACTTTGAAGTTGAAGAACGCTCAGAAAAGGTAGCTGAAGTTACTGTAATGGGAGGAAGTGCATTTCGGTTTCTTGTCAACCTACAAGAGAGGACATGTACCTGCAGACAATGGGATGCTTCTGGGATTCCTTGCAAGCATGTACTAGCATTCATCACTTCCCTTGATGCATAAATAGAGAGTTATATTGACTTATACTACTCGGTTGAGAAATTTAGAGTTGCATACAGTCAGCTTATTCTAGCTATGCCAGACAAGTCTCAGTGGCCTCAATCTAACAATGGATTTTTTATGCACCCACCTTTGTTGACACCAGTAGCTGGTAGGCCTAAAACTGAAAGCCACAAGGGTACCGGTGACAAGAAAAAGAGAAAAGGACAGCACAAGTGCCCCGTTTGCTTGGACTATGGACATCATTGGTAGAGTTGCAAGAGGGGAAGACCAGAAGATATTGAAGCTATGAAAAACATCAAGTAATAATTTGTGTACTCTTCTCTTCCATTTATGTGTTTTCTTTGTAAGTACATGATATTTATTGTAGTCATTCTATTCTTATTTCAGGGCAGCAGCAAAGAAGAAGGCAAGGAGCACCAAATGTGCCCAAAGTTCCATTTTGCGTTTGGAGGATGCACCATCTAAGTCCATGATATTCCCCGCCAGGTTTGGTCTTTCTTCTTTTCTTTCATGGTAACAACATCTAATAACTACATATTAATTCTAAGTACCATCTCTGTGACCGTAGTCAAAACTTAGTAACAACATCTAGTAACAAAAGGAGGAGAAGTGAGGACTGTACACCTCAAACCTCCAAAAGGTATATCACATATTGATGCAATCTATTTACCATCACATCTTTTTTTGAAACCTAAATTATTTGACTATTTTGACAGCCACAGCTTGGAGGTTTCAAGTAAGAAAAAGGGAAACCGAAGTAACTTCAACTCGGGGCGTCAAAATTGTATGTTTATTTATTAATTCTAAACTCAACTACACTCATCCAATTTTTACCCCTATTCTAAGCCATTGTCAATATATAACATTTGTAGGTCAAATAGTGGGTCAAATCAGCCCAAAGCACTATCTATTGCTCAAACTGAAGATCAACTTTGTTCAAGTTAAAAAGAGGCAGACAGCCAACAACAAGAAGCTAGGCCTTCCAAAGAAAAAAGCCGTGAACAATCCGAAGGTGCCACCTAACAGCCCATTGATGTGTACAAGAAGCAAGAAAGAAGTTCCTAGCAGCCCTGCCACGAGCACACGAAGCAAAAGAAAGCTCGGTCTTTGATTTGTGATGTATTTGCTCTATGTATGTGAGACCAATGTGGCACTTTCATGTGACCTTATGTGACAACGAAACTATGGTGATTTGTGAACATATTGTGTGACCTTGTTTATGTGAGAACTATGGTGGATTTGTGAACTATGCTATGTGTGGTTGAATGTGATTATATATGTGTGGTTATGCGACAATATATGTGTGGTTATATATGTGTGGTTGAATGTGATTATATACTCAAAATATACAATAAATAAACAAAACTCTGTTTTTTTACTATTTTTTTACTCAGGGGTAAAATGGTCTTTTTACCCCGTAGTTGTTAACCTCGAAACCGACGGAAGGCCCGACTCCTAAGCGAAGTTTCGTTTTGAGGCCGGATTCCCAATTTTTTTTAAAAAGGCCCCGATTCCTAAAGCAACTTTTTCAGGGGCCAAATTCCTAATTCTCCCTAAAGCAAAACACCCATTCCATACTGGTCTTTTAAGGTGTAGAGATTTACAAAATAAGTTTCGAAAGCGGAAGTTCAATAGTTTGATTTTAAAGACTTGTTGCTGCTACTCTCTTCTCTATGGACCTATTGGGTAGTAATAATGGTCTTACTTCATCCGAAGAATTGACAAACTCTACTATAGAAGGTGAATTGGGATGAGTACGGATGCATATTACATCCTCTGTCCTCATGCGACTTCGTAATAATTACATTATTGTGAAAATACACGGCCATTTGTCTAGTTGAAGATATATACTTATGTTTGTGTGATGATGTTTACTGCCTCAAGCCCTCGAATTAGATTGGACTTATGTCTCCAAACATGATCGCTTTTTACGTACGTTTCTTGACATTTCCTCTCTATACAGCGATACGATGGGTACAACGATATTCAACTTCGAAAAACAGAGGGTACATCTGCATTAATCAAATATCGCTGAAATATAGACGAAAAAATGTTGATAATTATTTATTAGTCTGGTAACTTCTTGACAGATTGGAGGTAAAGTTACTTAAATATTGAATCAGTACAGTTTTTTAGTACCCCAGACGAAAAGCAAAATAAGTGTTCTGAGGGCTGCTCAAATTTTTGAGCGCAAAATCATACCATAACCAAGAGCATCTGTCAAAATCAGAGTGCATATACGGAACAGGATATTAAATGTTTTTCGGTACCTCGCATGGACATTACAAAAAAAAAAAAAAATACAAATTAATTGCAAGAGCAGGGAGCTACTCAAATATGTTACTCCCTCTGTCCCACCAAAAAATGCAATCCTAAGAGTGAACACGCTTACCAAGGAGGGATGATAAATTACGTAAATACCCCTGGGAATATCAGCCTCAACTCGTCCATGCAGAGGAGTGTTCTGGAACTGATGAAATTGTGTGGACGAGAGGACACCACGCGTCCATGCAGAGCAAGTGGCTAATTTTTCCAAGGGTCCGGTGGATTTTTTTAGTTTTTTTTAGGGGCTACTGCAGGACGTAGCCTGCGGTGAGGGGGTACTGACAACCTGACATCCTTCTTAGTGCGGTCAAAATGTGCGTATTTTTGTGGGAAAAATTTTGAATGGTAGGATTGCGTCTTTTTTGGGACAGAGAGAGTAAGATAAAAATATACTATAACTAGCATCAGTTGTCACTTGTCAACCTGAGATCGCCAACATGAAAGTGTTTGATGATCTATCATTACCGGTGTACAAGTTAAGAGACTGTTGTATAGACCCCATGGTTTCTAACTTCCACTGTACCCCTGTAGTTGGACTATGGGCAGCTCACGGTAAGACTTCTTCGGACGGTGTAACTTTGTTCTAATTTTTCTTAATGAAGTACGTGCAAGCTTTGAAAAAGAAACTTCCACTGTACCCATATAATTTCCACTAATATTTTTAATCGGTCTACCCAGCCACTCAGGATTCAAGGCCCTCCCTCCACGCACAGCCTCAGCCAGCTAGAAAACAGCTCAAGTCATTCAGAAGGTAGGCAAGCAGCTCAAGTCATTCAGAAAGGTAGGCAAAAAGAACTGTTAATTTGTCCCTCCACGCACCTCTGGTTACGTCGTAGACTATGACATCGTCCTCATTGCCTTCATTTTAATTGAGTTCTTTTACTTCCTTAACTCTTGAGAGCCACTACTAGCTACTCCCTCTGTCCCAAAAAAGAACGTCGTTTTAGGTTTTTCAGCCATCTTATTTGACTATCCGTCTTATTCAATTTTTTTGTATAAATATTATTTATTTTTTTATGACTTTTTATCACTAGTGATACTTTACTAATGATTTATTTATTTTATAATTTATATAAAATTTTTAAATAAGACGAACGGTCAAACACGATGTCGAAAAATCTAAAACGACACTCTTTTTGGGATAGAGGGAGTATGTCGTTGACTGTCACATCCTCTTCACGTGTGTCTTACTCTTCCCCCGCGCGTGTCTTCCCCCTTTCCAGCGTGACAGTGGATAAGGTGGCGACGGTTTCCAGGGATCTCTGGTGGTCTTAGAAAGGGTGGGGCCCAGGGGTGGCCGGTTGGGCATGCGATGGTGGTGGTGGCGGGTTGGCGGGCGTGGGAACCGCCGAGGGGGCAGAGTAGGACAACCGGATGGCAAGGGTCCGGTGGATTTTTTTTAGTGTTTTTAGGGGCTACTGCAGGACGTAGCCCTGCGGTGAGGGGGTACTTGACAACCCGACATCCTTCTTAGTGCGGTCAAAATGTGCGTATTTTTGTGGGAAAAATTTTGAATGGTAGGATTGCGTTTTTTGGGGGACAGAGAGAGTAAGATAAAAATATACTATAACTAGCATCAGTTGTCACTTGTCAACCTGAGATCGCCAACATGAAAGTGTTTGATGATCTATCATTACCGGTGTACAAGTTAAGAGACTGTTGTATAGACCCCATGGTTTCTAACTTCCACTGTACCCCTGTAGTTGGACTATGGGCAGCTCACGGTAAGACTTCTTCGGACGGTGTAACTTTGTTCTAATTTTTTTCTTAATGAAGTACGTGCAAGCTTTGAAAAAGAAACTTCCACTGTACCCATATAATTTCCACTAATATTTTTAATCGGTCTACCCAGCCACTCAGGATTCAAGGCCCTCCCTCCACGCACAGCCTCAGCCAGCTAGAAAACAGCTCAAGTCATTCAGAAGGTAGGCAAGCAGCTCAAGTCATTCAGAAAGGTAGGCAAAAGAACTGTTAATTTGTCCCTCCACGCACCTCTGGTTACGTCGTAGACTATGACATCGTCCTCATTGCCTTCGTTTTAATTGAGTTCTTTTACTTCCTTAACTCTTGAGAGCCACTACTAGCTACTCCCTCTCGTCAAAAAAAGAACGTCGTTTTAGGTTTTTTTTCCATCTTATTTGACTATCCGTCTTATTCAATTTTTTTGTATAAATATTATTTATTTTTTATGACTTTTTTATCACTAGTGATACTTTACTAATGATTTATTTATTTTATAATTTATATAAAATTTTTTAAATAAGACGAACGGTCAAACACGATGTCCCGAAAAATCTAAAACGACACTCTTTTTGGGATAGAGGGAGTATGTCGATTGACTGTCACATCCTCTTCACGTGTGTCTTACTCTTCCCCACGCGTGTCTTCCCCTTTCCCGTGCAGGATGGATAAGGTGGCGGCGGTTTCAGGGATCTCTGGTGGTCTTAGAAAGGGTGGGGCCCAGGGGGTGGCCGGTTGGGCATGCGATGGTGGTGGTGGCGGGTTGGCGGGCGTGGGAACCGCCGAGGGGGCGAGTAGGACAACCGGATGGCAAGGGTCCGGTGGATTTTTTTAGTTTTTTTAGGGGCTACTGCAGGACGTAGTCTGCGGTGAGGGGTACTGACAACCTGACATCCTTCTTAGTGCGGTCAAAATGTGCGTATTTTGTGGGAAAAAATTTTGAATGGTAGGATTGCGTTTTTTTTTGGGAGAGAGAGTAAGATAAAAATATACTATAACTAGCATCAGTTGTCACTTGTCAACCTGAGATCGCCAACATGAAAGTGTTTGATGATCTATCATTACCGGTGTACAAGTTAAGAGACTGTTGTATAGACCCCATGGTTTCTAACTTCCACTGTACCCCCTGTAGTTGGACTATGGGCAGCTCACGGTAAGACTTCTTCGGACGGTGTAACTTTGTTCTAATTTTTCTTAATGAAGTACGTGCAAGCTTTGAAAAAGAAACTTCCACTGTACCCATATAATTTCCACTAATATTTTTAATCGGTCTACCCAGCCACTCAGGATTCAAGGCCCTCCCTCCACGCACAGCCTCAGCCAGCTAGAAAACAGCTCAAGTCATTCAGAAGGTAGGCAAGCAGCTCAAGTCATTCAGAAAGGTAGGCAAAAAGAACTGTTAATTTCTCCCTCCACGCACCTCTGGTTACGTCGTAGACTATGACATCGTCCTCATTGCCTTCGTTTTAATTGAGTTCTTTTACTTCCTTAACTCTTGAGAGCCACTACTAGCTACTCCCTCTGTCCCAAAAAAAGAACGTCGTTTTAGGTTTTTCAGCCCATCTTATTTGACTATCCGTCTTAATCAATTTTTTTGTATAAATATTATTTATTTTTTTATGAATTTTTTTATCACTAGTGATACTTTACTAATGATTTATTTATTTTATAATTTATATAAAATTTTTAAATAAGACGAACGGTCAAACACGATGTGCGAAAAATCTAAAACGACACTCTTTTTGGGATAGAGGGAGTATGTCGTTGATCTGTCACATCCTCTTCACGTGTGTCTTACTCTTCCCGGCGTGTCTTCCCCTTTCCAGCGTGGCCGATGGATAAGGTGGCGGACGGTTTCGAGGATCTCTCGGTGGTCTTAGAAAGGGTGGGGCCCGGGGGTGGCCGGTTGGGCATGCGATGGTGGTGGTGGCGGGTTGGCGGGCGTGGGAACCGCCGAGGGGGCAGAGTAGGACAACCGGATGGCAAGTCTCGGCACTGGGGTGAGGGGTCGATGATGAGTTCGCGGGATTGGGATATAGGGGAGGGCGGGGTCAGGTCGAGGCAGCGGTGATTGGTGGGCGGTGGCGGCGGTGATTGGTGGACAACACGATCGTGGCGGGGGACGTCGGCGGCAGGAGCGGGCTGGTGTGGTGGGGAGAGGAAGAAGATGAACATTGCACTATCAGATTTGGAACATTCATTTCTCATCCAACGGTTGTGGTTCGTTGTCTGAAACAAAAAGAACTCAGGCACCTGAGAAAATCTGAGGTAGCCTTTGCCTGTAAAGATTGCTTGTATAGAAATGCAGCTTAGAGATTCGTTATTGAAAGCAATGACAAAAATACAAAAATAACTCAAAAGGAAGCATCCCCTCCAATTAAGGATTTGCTTTTGTTTAATTCTTGCAAATTGCAGGTGTGATGCGCGGGCAACATCTTGCGCGGTTGTGTAATTGCATAAAATCTATGCTGACTAGTATATGCCCGTGTATTGCACCGTGACTACAATTTTTTGAGTTGAACCTTAGTAATTTGATACAGATGCTTGAGCTCCGGGGACTTCATATGAGACACACGTGGATCTGATCTTCCTATCGTAACTGAGTAGGACGCGGACGTGTGACCTCTCAGTGCAGTGCAGACTCGTGAGCAAGGGAATTGGTATCACCAGGCAGATGACGACGGATGGATAAATAGATAGACAGATATACCTGAAAAAGCATGGTAAGCAAAGGCCCATGGCTGTTGTTTTCTGGTTTCCTTAGAGTAACTTCACTACATTAAATATCATATTTTCCTGAAATGTCCACAAAGGAGATTTAAAAAATAAATTAAAGGAAAAAGGGTATGCTTGATGCAGCAACCGAGAAAAACCCACCCCTTTTCCATCTACTTACATATATGGGACTAACATGTCAGTGACTCAATAAGATTTTCTTTCTTCTCCTTTCCACTTTATTACTCTGTACTCCCTCGATCCCACGATAGTGGTCGTTGTAAGATTCAAAATACGTCCCCAAATGAATGTTGTTTTAGCCTTTGGGGTGAGTCTAGACAAAAAGCCACTCGACTCGGCTCGTTAGTGGCTCCGCTCGTTTATGTTTTTCAACGAGCTGAGCCAACACTTTAGCTCGTGCAATTAACGAGCTAGCTCGAGCTGGCTCGTGAGCCTAATGAGCTAAAAATTATTAGCCTTAAATTTTTACTAGTTTCCAATGATTTTATTAGCCGCGGCCATATCCCAACCCGGGCTTACGATTGGACATGAGGATTTCCTATTTCCACTTCCACATGTGACAAGTCATATGTCAAAGTGTGCCATGTGTTTCTGGTCGGCATGATGTAGACAAATACAGGGGTGTGTTTTTCGTGGCCAATGATTGACTAACGGTAGACAATTAACCACACGACGACCGGGCGACCAGTGAGTGAAATATATACCTGACAACCAGCGAACAGGCTACAAGCAGCCGACAATTGTAGAAGCCAATCAGATCGAGCATGAGAAGCTCAACCACCGCGTCCGTGCTGCTTCTGGCAGCTGCCAGCTGCAGCTGCATCCTCCTGATCACACAAGCACTACTGCAGCAGCCCCAGCCTGCAGTTGCTCATGCTGCTAGTATTGGCATGAGCTGCATGCCTCACGAGATGGACGCCCTGCTGGCGTTCAAGCAAGGCATCACAAGCGACCCAGCAGGCGCTCTTTCCTCGTGGAGACAAGGAGGGTCGTTCCATGGGCAGGATGACTGCTGTCACTGGGCAGGTGTCCGGTGCAGCAACCGGACTGGCCATGTCGTCGAACTTCGACTTCGCAACTCCAACCTCTATAATGGTGATGCTTTGGCCGGGCAGATAAGTCGTTCTTTACTTTCTTTGGAGCTCCTGGAGTACCTTGATCTCAGCATGAACCATTTAGAGGGATCAACCGGACATATCCCGGATTTTTTGGGCTCTTTCAAGAATCTGAAGTATCTAAACCTCTCCGGCATACCATTTTCTGGTGGAGTGCCTCCTCACCTCGGCAACTTGTCAAAATTGCAATATCTCGATATTTCTAGTGGTGCTGATACATTCTCTGTGGACATGCAGTGGCTAACACATCTACAGTTTCTGCAGTATCTTAACCTCAAATCAGTAAACCTCAGCACTGTAGCTGATTGGCCTCATGTAGTGAACATGATTCCTTCTCTGATGTTCCTTGATCTTTCTGACTGCTTTCTTGCAAGTGCAAACCAATCAATTCCACACCTTAACCTTACAAAACTGGAGTGGCTAGATCTCTCAAGTAACTACTTCAACCACCAAATTTCATCGTGTTGGTTCTGGGACATAAAACGACTTATGTACCTTAACCTTCCATTCACCAGCATGTACGGTCAACTTCCAGAATCATTGGCGAGCATGACATCACTGCAATACCTAGATTTATCATTCAGCAAAATTAGCATGCCGATGATAAGCTTGAATAACATGTGTGCCTTGAGAATCCTACACCTTGAATATTGCTTCTCATATGGCAATATAAAACAGGTAATGGACATGTTGCCAAAATGTTCGACAAACAAATTGCAGGAGCTGCATCTCCAGTCAAACTATCTAATAGGGGGTCTACCAATTCTTTTAGGGCATTTGACTAGTTTATTGATTCTTGATCTCAGTCAGAACAACATAACTGGATTCCTCCCAAGAAGTATTGGGAATTTTACAAGGCTAAGGACATTAGATCTCTCTCATAACAATTTTACTGGAGGTGTACCATATGAGATTGGTGTGCTCACTAGTTTGACCTACTTAGATCTACACTACAATGTCTTTGATGGTGTGGTCAATGAGAAGCACTTTGGCTGTCTAAAGAGTTTGCAGTACCTAGATTTTTCTTATAATTCCATGAAGATTGATGTCAGTTCAGAATGGCTGCCTCCATTTAGACTACAGTATGCAGATTTTGAAACTTGTCAATTGGGTCCTACATTTCCTGTCTGGCTGCGATGGTTGGTGGACGTTCGGTATCTTGGTATCTCAGGCACTGGCATAAGTGACAGGATTCCGCATTGGTTCTCTAGCACCTTCTCAAATGCTGCATCATTGAGTCTTGAAAACAATCAACTTATTGGAGCTCTGCCAAAAAATATGGAAACCATGTCAATGGAAAGATTATATCTCAGTTATAACAATTTAACAGGAACAATACCAACATTGCCACCAAATCTAACTCACTTGGACATGTCCCTGAACTCCCTGTTGGGACCACTCCCTTCAAATTTTGATGTTCCAAAATTAGTAGTGCTGTCCCTATCCTCCAACCGCATTACTGGTCGTGTTCCTAATTATATATATGCAAATGTGAGGGATTGGTGACCTTGGACTTAGCCGACAACTTATTTGAAGGAGAGCTCCCATCATGCTTTGGA
Organism: Hyparrhenia diplandra; assembly: GCA_015847255.1. Lineage (NCBI taxonomy): Eukaryota > Viridiplantae > Streptophyta > Magnoliopsida > Poales > Poaceae > Hyparrhenia > Hyparrhenia diplandra. Next base: position 22,587 of record JADLZK010003495.1, read on the forward strand.
ATGACTTTGCTTACGAGTTTAGAATTAAGTAACAATAATTTATCAGGTGAGTTCCCATCTTTTTTGCAAAACTCAACAAACTTGCAATTCCTTGACTTAGCATGGAATAAGTTCTCTGGAAGACTGCCAATATGGATTGGAAACCTGGTGGGATTGCAATTTCTAAGGCTAAGGGGCAACATGTTCTGTGGGAGCATTCCATTAAGCATCACAAGTCTTGGATGTCTTCAATATATGGATATGGCTGACAATTCTATATCTGGTTCTTTACCTACAGATATGTCAAACTTAACAGCAATGAGAGGGAAATATTCAACAATACAGTATCCTCAAAGACTATCCTATTGTGCCTACTACTCCATACCAGAACAATATCAAAGCATTAATGTTATTGCAGTCATGAAGGGTCAACAACGTAACTATGGTTCCAGTAGTAATATTTTGTATTTGAAAATGATGAGCATTGACTTATCTTCAAACAATTTATTTGGTAAGATTCCAGAAGAAATAGTTACTCTCGATGCTTTGGTGAATTTGAATCTCTCACATAACCACTTCACTGAAAATATTCCTTATAAGATAGGGGCCATAAAATTAATAGAATCGCTTGACCTCTCAAGAAACCAGCTTCGGGGGGAAATACCACCAAGTATGTCAGATTTGTCATTCTTAAGTGACTTGGACTTGTCCTACAACAATCTTACAGGAACAATACCATCCGGATCACAGCTTGACAGCCTTTATGCATCAAATCCATCTATGTATACAGGAAACAAGGGTCTTTGTGGGCCTCCTCTCGTAAAGATCTGTTACAGCAATGATACATCAATGAGAAGTCCATTGACAAGAACTGATGGAGGTTCAGATTATTTCTACCTCGGGCTTGGATGTGGCTTCATAGTGGGTATTTTGATGGTTTTCTGCTCCTTGTTATTCAAGAAATGATGGAGAATGTCTTGTTTCCACCTCTTTGATAAGTTGATTAGCTGATAAAACATATATGATTGTGGTTGTTACTTGGGCAAGATTCACAAGAAAGATATACATCCCTAAAATATTACTGAGGTAGCAAAGGTGAACATTGCTTGGTTCCTTCATGGTATCACAACATTGTGGTGTAGTTGTGTCCCTTCCGGTGCTTTTTATTTTTGTTTCAAGTGAAAATAAGATGGCCTTATCTGTTTGTATTATTCATCAAGAGGATCAAAATATGTTGGTTTTGTATGTTAATTGGTAACTTGTATACAGCCACACAAGTACATTACACTACTACAGGATTGATTTGTAAGGATGGCTTTTTTTTTCGATTGATTTGTAAGGGCAGCTGGTGATGCATACTACACCGATTCTACAAATAAGCTATTTATATATAGGGACGGCTACAAATCGTTTTGTAGGGACGGCTGGTAATGCCAGGCGTCCCTATATATTGTTTATTTGCAGGGGCGGTTCAGTCTAGAACCGCCCCTACAGTACATTTTCTAACAATTTTTTTTAATCTAATTCAAATATGACCACAACAAGTATACATATACGCGTATATAATTCAAATCCGATCATCACAATGTACATATATTCATCCACAAACACAAGAGCATTATATATACTAACATTACAAGTCTAATTCACAAGAATATATACAATCCATCATTACATAGTCACAATTCACAAGTTCAATTAGTTCCACAAGTCTGGTCGTTGGAAGAGGTTAAAACAACCGGTTATTGGGTAGACACTTCCTTCAAAAATAATTTTGACAGTCAAAATAGAACAACATCTTTTTTTTAATATGCAAGTAATCTTTTCGGGATATAAATAAGAAAGGACAAATAAATAAGAAAATGGAGCAACTTTAGAAACCACATATGAAACTTACTCTAATTTTTTTTTTCTTGAACACGCAAAAGGTTTGCACGTCTTTTGTATTAAGCAGAGAAATGTTGAAAGTTACAACGATGCGCCGCGAATGAAGCACTAGAGGGGAATACAATTATACAATCAGCTCTGCCCTCCCTAGCAAGAGTTCAAATGCTATTACTCGCTAGATATACAACCTAGTCATCACCGTCGATCAGACGCGGTGGCTCGCGTGCCGCCTCGACCCCTCTCCCACGAAGAGCTCTTTCATCTCCTCCTTACGTGAGTGGTTGGGATCCTCGCGGAAGTTTTCGTAGGCCTCCTTTTCTGCCATGGAGGGCTCCGTCCATCCATCAATGAACCCCAGCCGCTGCATCGCCAACATCTCCCCCCGCTTCGCAACTGGGACACGCGAGAGCGGCTGAGTAGTGATCCTCGTGCTGCGGTGCGGTAGCGTCGGCTGCAGTGGTGACACCACCACCGGTAGAGGCAACAACGGAGACAACGCCTTACGATAACCCCGCTGGTGAACCGACCTCTCACCAAGGGAGTGCATAGGTCGTGGAGAGGCGGCTGCATCCACGCCAGTTGGGGTGGCCTGCGCGACCGCCTCAGTATCCATGGCACCGGGCTGACCTCTAGGAGGTGGCGGCGTCCTTGGAACCGTCTGCATCGGACCAAAGCCTGGTGGGCAATCCCCATCACTCCCCGTGGCAGCATCAACGTCTGAGGAATCGTCGAACACCAACTGCTTTGGCGTGACCGACTGACCCAGGCGAGTCGCCACCGGTGGAGAGGAAGGGCGTGAAGGTGGTGTCTGCAGCATCGAGCCATGCTGGCATGGCGCCCGCATGCAACCACCGTCAACCACTTGCGGGGCCACCCCCTCTAGTAGAATGGTCGGTTGAGACCACGAGGCCACCCGGCGAGCGAAGCCTCCAGCAACATCGGGTCGTCCGTAGAGTCACGATCAGTTGCAACATCCATGCGCATAGCCAACGATAGCGGGTCAAGGGCGTCCTCAACGAGCGTTTCCTGGGCGGCCTCGGCCCGAACGCGTCGGGCTCCTCCGTCGTCCGCCGGGCGGGCGCAAGATTGCCGCCGTTGTTGTCGCCGCCGCCATCGCCCCCAAACGCCACCCGCCAACGCCGCCAGCCCCCGCCAGGTGGCCCGCCCGACGTCGCTGATGTCGTCAATCGCGCACCACCCATGGTGACGCCCGCCGAAGCGGGCTGAGTCGCCGGCCGGCGCTGCCGCGACACTCGCGTAGCCCCAACCGGTTGACCGTCGTGGGGGCTCGGGGGGAGGGGGGTCGCGGGGTGGAATCGCCGCGCGGACCTAGCGATGGCTCTAGGGCAACCTACGCCCCCCGGCAAGGTGGTGGAGGTCGTGACGGTCGCGAGCAACGCCGCGGTAGCCGAGGTCGCCACGCATGCGAAGTAGGATGGACAATTGAAACACTGGTCACGGCGTTGCCAGATTTTTCGGGAGGCGGTCGTTGGCAATGTGCAATGCCGCGGTAGCCGATAGGTCGCCACGCGGTGCGAGTAGGATGGACAATTGAAACACTGGTCACGAAGCGCCGCAGAGATTTCCATGGTGCGCGATTCCGGCGAGGAAGGACGTCACGCCACCCATCGGCATTGGGGGTAGACTTACACCCCCGACGCCCGAGGCGCCGGTCGGGCAGAACACGACCTTCGGGGCCAAGCAGAATACCGCCACCAGCTACCGTGGTCGGCCGCGCATCCCCCGTCTTCTCCGTGGCTCGCGCCGCCCACCAACCACTCCGCTATGGCCTGAAGCCACAACTGGACCAAACAACGATTGCGTCTCCCGGGGCACCGAAGCAGTCTTCAGCGAGTGACGAGGGAAGCTCGTCACCGGATGCATCGCCGTTGTTGTCCGCCCACCGGCGTTGCCGAGCACTCCTCCAAACGCGCCCCGAGGTGGAAAGGCGTGGCATGGGGGCGAAAAATAAGTGGACGACGAACTCGGAGTGGGGGCCGATGGGTGAACGAGGAAGGAGTCGAGGCCGACGTCACCCAAATCCTCAACCGCATCGTTGTCGCCGCCCCGTGCCTTCTGGGATGTCCTCAACCATGACCAGCGACTCGTCCCCTGGGCGAAGCAGGGGCCGTGGAGGCAGCGGAGGTCGCCGTTGCTAAGGCATCAACCTGCAGCGGCGCACGCTAGCCCCGGTGGCGACAACACTCAACCCAGCCTAGCCGAGGAGCGTCGTTGCCCCAAACCCGCGGCATCAGCCACCAGCGTGGCCATCGCAGCCTGTGTCGGGCTACCAACCGCCGGCGTCGTCGTCGGGGAGGAGCTGTAACCGGCGGAATCGGTCAACTCTAGCACAACAGATGAGGTGATGACGGAAGGATCGGGGAGCATGCGGCCGCCATGCTGAAATGCAAAAGAACTCACCAGTGCGCCCGCTCAGCTTATGGTGTGCGCATGCATTGGCTGCATGCAGCTTTGCATGGTACTTCAGCTGCACATATGGGTCCCGCACGGTCAACCACATGCATGCCTGAGCGCTTTGTCTGCCTCATCCTTCGCCTGGTCGCTGCCAAGAATCTTGGTACTGCTCACTCTATAAGACGGGCTGAATCACTTTGTTCTAAGAAATGGGCTACTTTCTTTTACTTTGGCCATTGCTTTTAATTATCTAAATGGCTGGCTATATTAAGTTTTTTTTTTTTGTGTCGAACTACTAAACTTTTTATTTTCTTCTTTTATAACTAATATGGTACGCACGTGCAGGAAAGAAAAGCGATGGACTGTTTTTTTTTTTTTTGCTCAAATTTAATATTTCAGCTGATGAAGTACCATGCATTGATTTTTTGCAGCGCATGATTATCTAAGTTAAATTCAAATGAATGCTTGGCTAAGTTTATAGTTTTCTTTTTAGCATTAAAAAAATCTAGTTTTTGTGTCGAATTACAAGCGGCATTAAAAAAACCAGCGGTAGCAAAGCATATATAATACACCTGTCTTAGCCGCATCATTACTCTGACGAGTCCATCTGCATCGTTACTCTGACGAGTCCATCATTACTCAGGGACCCCAATATCTTTTATTACACTATATTTCTATTTCCTTTTATGGGTAACGATGGTTTTCTTTTTACTTTCTTATATATTTCAATTCCTTTTATTATGTTTGTTTCTCTTTATTTATTTTATATATCTTATACATGATGCCTGTCTCTAATGCAAACATACAGAAACTTAACTTTGTCCAATTCCATTTCCATTTAGAGATATAGATATCAATATTATTTTCTACAAATCTAGTTAAGCTTGTGATATGTTTGCCTTCTTGAAGTACTCCCTCCATATTGGAAAAGGAAGACATTTTGGATAAGGTTTGGGTCAAACATTGGGAATATAAATCATGGATAACTTTTAAGTCATTAAGTTTGGAAATGTGAAAATCATATCAGTAGATTTGTCTTGAAAATTACTTTCATAAAAATATACATATAACTTTTCAAAAAATATTTTTATAGAAAAGACAAGTGAAAGTTGTCTTTTGGAGACCGTGCATTTGCCCTAAACGTCTTTTCTTTTCAAGTATGGAGAGAGTACACAATGTGTACTTATTTTTTAGAACAAAAGACAGTACAATGAGCCCATGCACATATGTGATGTTCTAAAATACTTAATATGTCTTAAAATAACAAGCACATAAACCATCTTCGCACATTTATTTCCTTTAAATCTTTCACACATCTTACCTAGTGCATAAACCTTCTTCACACTATTTAAAATATCTTTGACAAGCAATTTCATTTATTTATGTGAGAATATCATACATATTTCAGAGTATTTTCTACTTTTAGAAATATTGTACGGCACACTAAGCAACACTTTTATCCTACTTTTTGTTTATTATGTTATTTTCTTAAGTAATTATGCAATACATATTTCAAATTTTTTTAAGGAACACTCTTTATCCTACTTTTAGACAAGGTAGTAGCCATGGACACGTATTGATCTCGAAGTCTTGGCGTTGTGTACTTATTATTGGAGAGAGGGGTACAATGAGCTCATGGATGTTACTGATGTGGTTTTCGAAATACTCCCTCCGTTCCAAAAAGCATGTAATTATGGGAAGCGTGCGGGGTGAAACTTTGGCAATTTTGACCAAGTTTATAGCAAAAGGTATTAGCATTTATGTCTCAAAATAAATTTATTATGAAAATATATTCATAACTAATCTAACGGTACCTATTTTGTCTCATATGTGTCATTACGTTTTCATGTAATTTCAGTCAAAGTTCGTGATGTTTGACTCCTCGGGATGTGAGAATTCCATGTTTTTTAAGGAACGGATGGAGCACTTCATAAGTGTCTCACTATGATTTTCGTGTTTCTCAAACTTTTTTTTTTTTTAAAGTATTATTGAATTTATAAAAAATATTACTAATTATCTCTAAGTAAGTTTATTATGTACTATAAATGTTAATATTTTCTTATATATATTTAGTCAAACTTTAAAATGTTTGACTAATCCAAAATAAAAAATGGCACAAATTTTGGGACGAAGGAGTACACTCTACGATGTATCTAGAGATTCACTTAGTATACATGTTATGTTATGTACCTTTAGATTGTGTTCATGTGTATTGTCAAGTGAAATCTTTGTCATAATTTCGTTAATATGCTGTCAAAATTTTGTAAAATTGTTACAACAAAAATGCTAGATTGTTGTCCAAAAGTAGGGGTAAAAAACACAAGAATCATAAAAAAAATAGGAGCAAAAGTTATGGGCAAAGTTGTCCATTTGACCAAAAAGTTAACACCGTTATTGGATGTTAACAAACCGGGGGGTAAAGTCTGCCTTCGTTTCAAAAAGTAGGGGTAAAATCACAAAGTTAAAAAACATAGGTAAAATCACATACGGTCATGAAAATACGGGGTAGAAACGCTCAAGCCCCTATTATTAAGGGATTTTTGATTTGGATATGTTTAGGAGCAATTACTTTTTAAGTTCAAAAAAGCATGGGATATGCTAATATCAACTTTCTCAAATATCAGATAGACATGATGAAGTAATGTCATTCACAGTACATCCACTAACATTACCTTGCCACATAACACTATATGAAGAAACACACTATTTGAGAAACACACTATTTTGCACTCACCTGACAAACAACACCCATGTCACAAAAAAATAGAGTAGAGTGGCAATCGACACTACATATCCATGTCAGTGATGAAATCACAATCTTACAACAATACTTGTGTTCTTTACACCAAATGCTCAAGCGAGAGCATCAAAATGCATTCCCTAAATTCTTCTAATGCAATCAGCAGGCCGAATATGGTTCAAGAGCTCACGTGAGTCAGAAGCTACATGCTCTTGACTTAGAAGCTCAGAAGTACTACTTTTTTTGTAGAGTGCTTCCTGCACACCTTGTTCTTGTAGTAGGTCTTCTAGTTCTTATGAATGTTCACCTGTAAAAGTACATCATGGGAAATGAATAGCACAAGTTCAATAAGTTAGGAAGAAAATTGAAAACTAAAATTGAAAAGAAAGGTATTACAATCCCCTTTAGTACTTAATGCACTTATTTGCCACAACTACATATTACAATTCCATAATAAGGTATTAATGTATTATGAGGAAGGCGAGCAGCTGACTGTAAGCAAAATGAAATCTGCGGTATAACAAGCACAAGATAACATGAATTTTGTTGATTTGCCAAATAGTAGTTAAATATTAGGACCATTATGAGACGACACCAGAAGATTTCTCAACCAAATAAAGTAAATTATTTAAAAATTGCCTAATATTATTAAAGAACCTGAGTTCAAATTTATAAAAACCTAAATTTTAAAACTCAAAAAATAATATTTGGCATCAATCATCAATAAAAAATAATATTTGGCATCAATCAACCAAGTAAATGTTGATGGATTGCTATCAGATTGAAACCGTTGTTTCAAGGAAGAAGCATTATGTATATAGCTGGGACAGATTACAAAGGTCCTTGATCAACAAATTGAGTGGTAAAAGACAAATCAAAGTTGGAAACAAACACTAGTACACATTGGCAGATAAAGGTTTGGAACTAGTTCGCTGATTTAAGAATAATTTTCATTGACCGAGCATCACTTGTCCTACTATAGGAAACAAAAAATGCTATCTTAAAACTATCAGATTATGGGAGCAGATCTAATAAGAACATTTTGAATAAAAAAGCCCCCAAAATTAGTACCTCTGTTTCTGTTTTAAACAATAAGCCATAATTGTACATTTAAGAGGACTTCATCGACAATAATAAAAAATTAAACTAGATAGCATGAGCATCATGTAAAACAAAGAAAAATAAACAAAATTTAAGTACACAATATATTTAAGAGGTGAGAAAAAAGTTAAAATAGCATTAACACAAAAGGAAGAAAGCTACCTGAGGTGTACCTACAAGAACAGGTGCTAGATCCGACAATGAAAAAAAATCAGGTTCAGACTGAACGCTTAATGAAGACAGGACAAGTCTGTACACAAGCCAAAGGGTCGATTAGTTCAAGGAAATAAAACTAATCATGATAATGAAAAAAAATAAAACATGGCCCCTAACATGTTTGGAGATCAGCATAACTAAACAAATGAAACAAAGGGAAAAGTACTAGGAATCTGAACAATAGTCCCCATAGTGGTCTGCCATTTTCTATCTATATAGCAGCAGCAAACATATAAAAAGGTCAGGATGTGCGGAACCAGCAAGCAACATCTATTTGCATTGCAATAACAAGACAGTTATAATCAAGGGCTCAACAAATGTATACAATCTATTTGCTACAGGATAGTTGCTCCCTATTATTTATTTATTCACTCCTGAACTGACTGAACATTGATTGGCAAACCATACTAAAAGTTTAGACATTTGACTTCGAACAACAAAACAAAGCATGAAGTAGTGAACTCCTAAAGATTCACTAAAAAGGACTAAGAGGTATCCAAAGGCATGACATATCCAATCTAATATATGCAGTCAACATGACAAATCCAAAGTCAAGAACTATTATACTCCAAAGAAATTCAGTACAATAAGTTCATTTGAAGGCCAAGTGGGATTTAAAAAAAGAAAATAAAAAAGGTACTGAATTGATCAAGTGACAGATGATCTCCTGGATGCAGGGCATTTGATGACTGAACGGTGGCGTATATGCTCACTGAATATTTAACATATGCAAGCTTGTAGTTTCAGTATTGCTGAGAAATTATGTGTTCTTGGAAAAAATACCAATGTCATTGAGACTCAGTCACATGTGGCTAAAGTTCACTTTCAGATTGACATGTGCAGTTTCCATGGATGCAAACATAGAGAATATGATTATATTCCTGATTTTTTTTTTCTATAATTTTCCTGGAAGCATGATCAATAATATCATCACAGAACTATTCAGCAAGAAAAAGACAGTGCAATCATGCTTACCTTATTTCTGTACCATATCGATCATATATTCGTACTCTTACCTGTTTCAAAAAAATATTCGATGAATTACTATGAAATGTTAATAGTACATAGAAACAGAGACCAACAGCCTTACAGCCGCATCCAACTGCCTTAAAGAATAAAGCACCAACTAAAAGCATATACGGTTACCTAAAATATATTTCAAACGTACATGATACCTAACTACTAAACAAAAGGATATATCAGGGTACTTTTAGATATGCAACTAGTTTAATTAAGATTAAAAAAAACATACATGATACCTGACTACTAAAAAACAAATCAACAGTTGTATATATCAGGGTCTTTTAGATATGCAACTAAATAAAAGCTACACTGTATCAGCATGCCACAGATGACAGAACAATTGGAAGTTAGAGAAGTTTAACTTTGTCAAAGTAAAGTATAATTTGAAATGGAGGGGGAGGGAGTAGTACTCACTAAGTACTGGAGGTTAACAAGGTTCAAGTTCAGAGTGAAATTTACATTTAAAAGAACGGTGGAAATCAAAAATCTCCAATAGACTAGCCGGGGTCAAAGCAAATGAGAGTAAAATGCACTGAATCATTATGTAGATTGCTTCTTAGAAATTGCTAGAGGTGCATATGTCACAAGGGCTAGCCGTACACCAAAACAAATCAAATTGCATGGAATCTATTCCTATGCTCTTTGCTGGGTCTATCGGAGGAAAAAAAAACTAATCTAAAAACTAAATCTATAGGAGGAAAAAAAAAGAAATAATCTTTGAGTTCAATATCCTGATCTGAGGAAGGAAGCTCTGACGGTAAACCGTGCAAGGTAAATGATGATTGGACAATCTACAGTCTCAACTGAAGAGTTATTGCATCAGAATATATATTAACATGGATTATTTATCCTTAAAAATGCAGGAGCTATATAAATGAACCAAATTGAACTACTGGTTAACTAAGTATCCTAAATTCCAGAGGAAAAAGGCAATGGAAAAAATTGATCTTATGATTATGCATGTTCAATAAACAGGAAGTCAACAGGTGACATAAATCTTAGCTATTGTTTAAGAGAAAAAAATTAAACAAACAGATAAGATGATACATAAGTATAAGTATATTCACTAAAATTCGTATGAACTGCTATGGCTTATCAAATAAACTCTCGACATGAATTGTCTGCACTTGCAACTATAGAAATTCAAAAAAGAATGAGATCACAATACAGATATAGAATCACTACTAATTGATTCAATGCTGCAACCTCTATATGTCCGGCTCATGTCTTGAATTACTGATGGATTGTTGGCTGGTGGTGGTTCACAAGAATTCCAGTATACCCCGTTCACATACCCTGTTCAAAGGCAGCGTGCTCATTTGCTTCTGGTGCCGTAGAACCATATCCTCCAATGGTGATTGGACCACCATACTGGAGGTTCTCTATGTATGGAAAATGCATTGTAACTCTCGCTTAGGACATATTTATTCATACCGGCCGGATGATGTAATCAGCATGGGAAGTTTTTAAGGAAGCCCAATACATACATCAACAGATTCTCAGATGACAGATCCACCATGTGATGATTGGCCTGGAAAAAAAAAAAAAATACTAATAGTAAATAACCAACACTGTCTTCATGACTATGTATTAGGAAGTTGTAAAACGTGACGACAAAAAGAGAAAAAGATGTAGTCATTGCCTTTCTTAGCCTCTTCTTTGGCCTCTGAAAACCAGAAACTTCTCATAGCTGCGTATGTCATCTTTTACTTTCAATAGTTGTGAACGAGAATCAGTGGTGGCTTCAGACAAATCAAGTAGTAGTTATTGACTGCAAGCTCAAAAAATTGCAGTCTCCTCAACACCAGCAGCAAGCTCAAAAAAGTTAATCAGCGCCCAAGCAGTCCAAGGCAAGATCAAAGATCACCAGCTGGAATCAACATGAAGATGCTTAAGAGAGGCAAAAAAACAGTCCTGCAAGAACAGCAATAATCATGCCCAACAGCAATAATCAAGCAGCATACCATCAAGGGCAAGATCAAAAAGTGTTTTGTCAAGCCTTTTGGCAGCTACCGGAATCACTGACGGTGTTGGTCGAAGATGCTTAAGGTTGGCAGCACTTGTTTTAGCAGTTACACGGGTTGTAAGCAGCTGGCCCTTCTACAAGGGCATGGAGCCCCTTTGGGGGATCGATTCCAGATAGATCAAGTTTGACAGAGTACTTGTAACCATCTTCAGCACAATCAAATTCAGTGAAAACAGGTTCATTGTTTGAACCGACATAGATTCCATAACAAAGGAAAGCATGGAGACTTTGTTCCATTCTAATGACAACAGAGCGCCCCTGCACCGAGATAGAAACAACTTGTATGATAATTGTAAGGTAGACAATAAAGAATAGTAATCAGGGTACGTGAATCATGCAGATCAACTTAATTTGCAAGGTATAGCAATATATTGTTGTTCAAAACAGTGATCATTAGCACACAAAAAAAAAAAAAAAAGGTGAAGCAATGGCTTAGAATTATATATTTGGTTCCCTGGTTTGTAGAAGTTGTGAAACTTTGAATTAAAAATCAAAATTTATTTTAGCACATGCAGTTGACAATCGTATTTATTATGATGCTAAAGGGTTTAATGAGAGGAATAGAGAATACACATTCAGAAGCTGGGGCAAAAATCAGTTAAAGTGAAGGACCTAAACTAAGTACCGTGAGGGGTGAATGAGAGCCCTTTTCTTTTCAATTTTGGATCATTGGCTCAACCCCCAACCCCAAAAAGAAACTCACGCGAAAACCCTCAATAACACGCGCGGCTAACCTGGAAGCAAGTTGTCGCGAGTAAAAGAGAGCAGTGAGATGTCCACCCACCCAAAATGATTGGGTGGATGTTCTCTAAGAACACAGCTGGACACCCTCAAACGCAGACCGCGGCATAAAAAAACAAAAGTCAAAACCGAGGATAGAGAGTTTATGCTTTAGGCTGAAGTCCTATCTATGCACAGCAGCAGCTCAAGAAGCAAACACAGCTAGCAGCTTGACTGACAGAGTGCAAGAACCAGAGAAACAAGGACCTGCAGAAACGACGGGCACTGACAGCTTCAGACACGGTTCTTGAGCTCGACAAAGGCAAATCAAATCACATTCCTTCTTTACTTTGCCAACCGAATTAGTTTGATCAAATAAATGCAAGCAATTCACGTAAGCCAAGAAAGCTAATTGATTTTGACCAATTAGAAGCTAGCTGCTCACGTTCTACTCCCCAACCTGCACTCGAAGTCACAACTCACGAAGCAAGCAATGAACAAGCTGAAAGCTAATCGAGCTTCGATCCAAAACGCATGGAAGACAAGGTGCTGCACTTTGCTGCTAACACCGAACAAGATAGCCAGGAATTTGCTCACGCGCTGCAGCTGTTCTGCTGAACGAATTTCTCTGCAAGTTCAGAAAGGTGCTCCCTTCTCTGAAACAGAAACCAAGCTGCTGCCTCTGCACCGCTACAAAACCTGAAAGCAACCAACCACAAAAACAAACGCAGCGAGCGGGCTGGAGGTGCTGCACCCAGAACCGAGATCAAAGAGAAGAACGAGCTGCACGCCGGTGACCTGAACGAGACGCAAGAACAGATTGTTTCGAGTATCAGAGTTCGATTCAGAGCAACGAACAAACGGTGGAGACCGATTCAGAACTGGTGACTTCGATGGAAGCCTGATGCTCCACGATCAGGTACAGACAAGTCTGACAAAAACAACAGCACGAAGAACAGCCAGCAGATAGAAAGCGGACTCACACAACACCTGCCAGAAAAAGAGACGGACAAGACGTGCGCTGATCAATCAAGCAAGCACGGCGCTCAAACATCGACTCTGGTAGCTCTCTTGCCTGAACCCATGTCACTACACCACCAAACCAACTAATCAGAAGCGCTGCGAGGACACAGAACCAGCACGCGACGAACAAAAACAGAAAAAGAGCGAGCGGGGAGGACAACAAAATCCGTCCCAAAACTCCATGAATCGAGCTGAAACTTTGGTCAGATAAAATTGACCTATCCACGAACTACCCCCAAAAAGATCATTGCCTGAACGTATTCAAACGTCGCCAAAGTCAGATCGTATACTCTAACAAGAACTTGGACGAAAATGGAAGAACGGGAAATAAAAATCACAGCTACATATGAGAAATCCCAGAGGGCATGAGCTTTGACTGGGGCGGCCACTCTTCCTTCCTAACGAAAATCACAACAAAATTCACACAAAAAATTGTTCTTGACCTCTAAAACCGTAACCCTAAAAAATTAGAAAAAATAAAAAACGAAAATGAGAGAGTAAAAGAGGGAGGAGGCTGTCATCCTCCACATATAGTCCAAACCCTCTTCCTAAACTACCCTAGATACATATGAGCGCATCTTCTAACCCTAGGGCTATTTTGGCTCGACCTCGATAATTTGTCGATCCGATGGCCACCGCGACCTCCCCTCATCTCAGAGTATCGCCCCGCTGATCTCCCGAGATGCCGCCATCGCCACGGCCCTTCCGGCTCCATCGGAACGGCCCACCCGGTTTTGAGGCCTCAAACCCGCGGTGAAACCCGGGCCGAAGGGTTTTGAGGCCCAAACCACCAAAACCCTCCGGGCCGGTTTTGAGGCCCAAACCAAAACTCCGCGACCATGGTTTTGAGGACAAACCAAACCCTCCCCGACATCGTCATCGCCGCCTTGACGCCCGCCCCGAAGTCGCCAAGTCATCCGAAGCCCCCGCCGCCACCGCAAGACGCCGCCTTGACCGGATCGACACGGTCCCGCCCACGCCCCGCCTTGCATTCGCCGATGTCCCGTGATGTCACCACCATGGCTAGCCACCCGCCATCCGGGCCTCGGTCCACGCCACGCCCCGCCCTTCACCTCCTCCGGGGGTCCGGCCGCCCAAGACGCCCCTCCTTGGCCCCTTCACCGGCTACCTACCATCTCCGAAGCTCCACACCGCATAACACCTAACCAAGAGATACGCCTTCACACACTCCACGCGGTGTGCCGTGAACATAGCCAAGCAAAAAAGAATAAAGGAAAATAGAATTAAAAAATGTTGATCGCTGACAATCACTAATCACAAAACCAAACACATGTGACCTAAATCAACCATGTGTTCGCATAAAGGTTCCCTAAGAAGATATAAAATGCTACTGCATTCAGTGAATTAAAAAAGAACTGGAACCAGAAAAACTGAGTAATGAACAGATCATTATTTTGAGGGAGGGCACTGGTTTGTTCAGGGGAATGTTGCGTAGCGTAACCTACTTATTATTTGTCCACATGACTTATCGATTGTAATGACAACAGAGTGTCCCTGCACCGAGATAGGAACAATTTATATGATAATTATAAGGTAGACAATAAAAAATAGTAATCAGTCACTGTGAATCATGCCAAGCACCTCAATTTGCTACGTATAGCAAGATATTGCTGTTTGACACTGTGGTCAATAGCACACACAAAAAGAGGGGACCAATGGATTACAATTATATATTTGGTTCTGGGTTTTAAGAAGTTGTGAAACTTGAATTAAAACCGAAATTTATTTTAGTACATGCAGTTGAGACAGTAGTTATTATTATGCTTAAGGGTTTAATGAGAGGAATAGAGAATACACATTCAGAAACGGGGGGCAATAATCAGCTAAAAGATCCCTAGGAAAATATAAAATGGTACTGCATTCACTGAATTTAAAGACATCGAACCAGAGAAAACTGAGTAATGAACAGATAATTATTTGGAGGCAGGGCACTGGTTTGTTCAGGGAAATGCTCGCGTAGCCTAACTCTAAACAGAAAATATTAGAGATAACAAGAAGAAAGGAATCCGTCTTCTTTATTTCCTGTACGGGCCAAACATGATTTGGGGCTGCAATGGTACCTTGCTCCTCCGTCTGGAAAGACGCCACATCGGTTCAGATCTTGAACCGAAGCTCATTAAATCCAGCGCCCACTCCATGGTTCGCCAGAGGTGGATCCGATTTGGAATCGTGGAGCCTTTTGCGACATCAAAACCTAGATGTACTTTTAGTTCTAGGGTTTGTCGAGGAGCGGCGGCGCGGTGGGGTATGATGAACGAGAAAGCTATAGAGGTTGGGGCGTCGGCCGGTGGTCGACTGAGAGAGGCGGCTGGGGAGGCGGAGAGTCAGCCGGCGGGCGGCGGCGGCGCAGCGAAAAGTTGGGCGAGTCGTAGCGAACTGGGTTAGAATGACTATTCAGGAGCGTACTAGGGTTTCGGATGGAAGCCAGGAAGAGGAAATTTCGTAGGAGGCATGTTGCTAGGCAAAAATTTCGAGGCAGGTCTGAGGCAGAATTGCAGTTGATGGAAGCGGGGACCACACGAATAAAAAAAAAATCTTTGCATGCATGCAGTTATGGATCTTAAGGTGTCCCCTGGCCATTGAGATAAGCCGAGCGCGCGCACCTGTGTACGGAATTTTCGCGCTGGCTAAGCCTTCCGCATTGGCCCAACAAGCTGTTGCCGCATTGGCCCAACAAGCACAGCTTGTTGCTGGCGTTTTTTACGCGAGGTGCACATGGTCTTGATCGGAGTTGTCGTCGACCTCCATGCACGGGCGATTGTCCATGGAGGGTAACGCAGGCTCCCACCCTCCCATGTGAAGGCCGGAGACAGGCCGGCGTCGCCGCCAGGCGCCGCCATCCATCCATGCATCCGCCCGCGCGCCATACCGCCGCCGCATGCGCGCTGATTGGCCCGGATCGACGCATCGCTGCGGGTCGCGGATGCATCCATGGCGCGGTCGCCGCTCCACCAGTACGCTACCGGGCGGGCCGGCACCTCGAGAGCTTACGCCGGCACGGGCGCCGACGCTGTCGAAAGTGGTCGCACTCAGCCGCTTCATCGCGCATCTCTCGCCTTTCGCGCCGCCACCGCGACGCGCGTCTCGCACTCGAAGCAGATCGCGCTACGGCGCGGGCGCGCAATCAGGAGTCGATGACGGCGGGCAGAGCGCCGCCTGACGCGGAAGCTTGCGGGTGGCGGGCGCCGGGCGGAGGCTAGCGCCACGCTGGCCTAAGCGCCGGAGAGCTGGGAACAAGATGGGGCCGAGATACGTGGCGATGGCCGCTGGGCGACGGAGAGGCGAAGCCGATGAGGGGCGCCGCCGTGGCGGGCGCTTTTGTGGGGGCGATGGAGAGCGCAGTAAAGAGCTTTACTCGACCGAACGGCGTAGATGGGCTTCCTCGTGTTGGTGTTGGACCGCCAAACATGGTTGGTCTCCCCGCAGCTATTGGTCGCTGGATGGGAGGGACGTTGATTTTTGGCATCGGCAGCCCACACATCACTACGTGAAGTCATCCGAACCCAGGAGGCAACAAGAGCTGTTAACGGGACGCCAACCAGGTGTTGATGCCGAGACATGGAGGAGAGGGGAGGGAATCCCGAAAGGCCGAGGGAAGTGTTGAGACCCGCTTTCTCAGCCTGTTCCGCTTGTTCTATCGATCTATGACTACCGACCTCGGCGCATGACCTATATCAAGCAGGCGCGGGCGGCGCTTAAAGCCGGGCGGCGAGGGAGTCGAGGGACGGAGCAATAGCATTTGGTTGGCTTTGGCGCAGGATTTTTGTTGAGAATTTGGCGCAGGAATTGTTAGGCCTCAAAGGATTTTTAAAGCACAAAGGATTTTCTTTGATGGGCCGGGTGGTGCTTTGCGTAAATATGGCCCAAAACTGCTGTCAGCATGGCAAGCATCCAGCTAGCCAGCATGCTCACCACGCTTGGGCCTCATGTTGTTGGTTCTTTTGCCTTGATTGCCAGCAGGTTTTTCCTTAAGAAAGTCACTGGATCACCTAACATGATCCCAGTGATTGGGCCGTGGTATATATAGTGTAAAAAGCAGAACCATCGATCCAAATGTTTAAAGCGCTAGTCGGCAAATCTAATGCTAAGCAGAAGCACATTCCAGTTGTCAGGAGAGGATACGAACTCTGTTCTAGATTCAGATTTCAGAGTCGTGAGTGCATCATGGTAGGTGCCTGCCTCTCTGTTTAGGCATTCTTCTACATAAACTGATCCTCTCAGTCGTCCCATATGAATTAGAGCGAAAAAAATGTACTATTTTTCTACCTTGATTGAAGGCCACTGCTATGTTTTCGCGACAATGTGGAAGCCACAAGAGAGTCATGCCTGACGTAATGACCCACAAATTTCTGAGATGTAAAATGAAGCACTTAGTCGTGATATTTTGGTTTCGTCGTTTTCCATACCTACAAACGATCACGATGAACTAGTGGGCTAACGGTGGTAGATGTTTCGAGACGACTGACTTGACTCGACTAAGAGCGTCTCCATTAGCCTCCTCAACAATATATATACCCAATATATAAATAGTTAAATACTAGGTAACAATATACTCCCTCCATATTGAAAAAGGAAGTCGCTTTAAAAGCGCCTTTGGCCAAACACGAACATAAATGATTAATAACTTTTAAGTCGTTGAGTTTTGAAATGTGAAAATCATATCAATAGATTTGTCTTGAAAAATACTTTCTATAAAAGTATACATATATAATTTTTTTAATAAATATTTTGATAGAAAGAGGTCAAAAGCCAGACTTTGAGACCGTGTCGACGTCCTAAAACTTCCTTTTCAATATGGAGGGAGTACTTTTTATGGATATCGACAGTACATATGCATACATAATAACCTAACAAGTGATGGTTCAGGTGGACCATTATTCGCTGCCTTCCACTTTGTAGATGATGAGATGCCGACCCCTGTCGAGTTAGATGGATGCTCCGAGTAATGGACATTTTGTTGGTTTTTAGTTTTGGTATTACTAAAATTCGCTAAATTATAGATTGTTTAACTTTTTGATCTCAAGTTTGACCACTGCCTTATTAAAAAAGTTGTCACTTCTTTTATTGTGGCTTGTTTTTTATTAACAAAAGTTCATCAATAATGACTTAAATTTGATGATGTTTGCATAATTTTTTTGAATAATACGAAAGTGGTCAAACTTTAAGGTAAAAAGTCAAAACAACATATAATTTGGAACGGTGAGTAGTAGAACACTTTTTGGCCACCTTGAAATTACCGCAATTCAGCCAAGGTTTCGGCCACCCTTTTTAGAGAGTTAAACATGAATAAGTACTTTTTTTAAAAAAAAGATCTAAATAAAGTATTAACACAGTTTAAGACCACATATATTAAAAAAATAATATGCAATATAAAACGTAGAAAATATAAATCTGATACAGTTGTATTGCATGTATAATATGAACTTTAAAAATTTTTATTAGCCACCATCAGAATTCATGAAATCTTCTCATAAACTGATCCTCTCAGTCGCCCCATATGGATTAGAGTGAAAAATGTACTATTTTTCTACCTTGGATTGAAGGCCACTGCTATGTTTTCGCACAATGTGGAAGCTCACAAGAGAGTCATGCCTGACGTAATGACCCACAAATTTCTGAGATGTAAATGGAGCACTTAGTCGTGATATTTGGTTTCGCTGCTTTCCATACCTACAAAACGATCACGATGAACTAGTGGGCTAATGGTGGTAGATGTTTCGAGACGACAGACTTGACTAAGAGTATCTCCATTAGCCTCTCAATAATATACTCTAGTACAAATGATTTTCCGAAAGGGGCCATATCTTTTCCCGGGCGG
>JADLZK010003496.1:0-38026 GCA_015847255.1 Hyparrhenia diplandra
TTTCATAGGGTGGAACTATGTGGCTTCTCTCGCTGCCAATGTGATGATCCATGGCATTCTTCCACACTTCTAGGGTACCGCTTTTAACAATTCTTTACGGGCTTGATGACTTGCTTCTCATATCCAACTCCTTCAATCTTCTCTCACTTGTTGTACCGCCTTAGGCTTTATCCGAATGCTTGGCATTGGTGGCCACTTGAACTGTTGCATGGGGTCTTGAGGTCCTCGCGGTGTTGGGTTTTGGGGTCAAAGGTTCAAGAGCATCGATGCCTTCGGGCGCCGAGGTGACAAAGATGTCGGGCAATGTTGCACGGTCGCCAAGATAAGTAAAAACACCGCGGGCGACGGCGTAGAAAATCACGAGGGGAGAACAATCGGTGTGGTTCAACGGGCTACAGCCGTGGAGTTTGTCCTTATCGTCGCGGATCCCTCGCAAGTTAGTTCCTAATCTATTTGGACTAGAGAGGGGTGGGAAGAAAAGCACAAGGTACCTATAGGGATCTACCTACTAAGGATTAGAGGGAAAGCAAGCATTTTAGCTAGGGATAGACTTCGGGTATCCTAGTAACACGGGTGTTGGGAAACAACACAAACTTACCCGGTGTGAATCGCATGAGAAGTTTGTCACGCGTAACTAAGTTTTGTATGAAACTTGTCTTATTACCGTGACTTAAGGGGATTTTTTCAAGACGCTTCATCGATCCTCGTGGGATTTTCCTTCCATTAATCACTATGAGTAGTAATAATGGAGAAATTTTCCCTTAGGATTGAAAAAAGAAACAAGACATTATACTAAACAAACAAGCGCCAATAGTTCTCATCACAAAGTTAGTTACATAGATGATACAAGGTCGCATCACAATGGTGACCGCCATGATGATTATTGCGCCGACTTTTACACCTACTAAAGGCCTTGAAGCCTAGGCATCTATGATCAAGGAGTTTAACGCTAGCAACTAATGCTAAGACATTGCTTGCACAACAAGCTTGCACATGGATAATACTACTCCAACTTTTGGTGTTGCTTGGACCAAATGCCTTGTGGAGATTTACCAAAGGACTTGCACATCATGTTGAGCCCATTTAGGTGCTTGGACGCCTTATGCATTCCCAAAGGCGCCAATCGTATAGCATTTGAATCCTTCTGTTGGGCTTTGAGTGCACAAGTTCGTTACATACTCGGTACTTGGTTTTCATAAAACTCTCGATTTTAATATCGAGGAAGGCCAAAGTATCCTAGGCACTTTAGTATCTTCATGGGGAGTTGTAGAAACTCTCCGTTTGGTCGTGCAAATCCGACCGAGATCACCTTTACTAGTCCATTGTTACAAGAGTTTCGATGTTGACATCGATTCCCGCAACATACGCACTATAGTGGTAAGGTGTACCTCGCCGCAACAAGTAAAAGTAGTTATCCTTATGTGGAGTTAAAATTTCGTTAACCCAAATTTCATCCTATGGACAAGCTCGCTCGATACCACTGTCACGCCCCCACTTTTTAATGGGAACAGATCACACGTGTTTGCGCCAGATCACGCCACAAACACGCCTATTAGTCACGATAATGGTATACGTGAATAATAATAATCCGAGCTTAATGAATATAGGATAGAAAGGGCTTACGTTGGTGACGAAGGGTCACCAAGCCGTGTTACAATATCGAAAGTTAGTCAACCGAGAAGCGGTGGATTAACTATGACACTGCCCGCATCTACGTGCATACTTGTGCATGGATGAATCTCCGGGCTTTAACGCCCTTCTCCTAAGCGAACACCTTGCGAACTCCTACGAAACGCCGAATCTCCCTAACGACGAACTTACCTCCCGATGTGCCGATGTCCTAAAACAGAGGGAGGGGTGAGTACAAACGCATTTCAAAGAAGTCCCAACCTGGGGGTTGTAATTATTAAGGCTTTGGATCCTAGCAGTAGTTCTAAAATCGCTTCTCGCTAGTTCCCCGGATTATAATATTATATCTTCACCATCATCATCATCATGGTCGCAACAAGGTTAATCATTTAGTGTGAATCTAATCATAGATGATCTCGTCCTAGCATCTCGCCCATTCCAAGGATGTGGCTATTCGAATAGATTTAATACACTCGCAGAGGTTGTACACTTTCCCCACACGAAAGGCACCGCCCTCACCATCGCGACTTGGCTTAGTCGCCTAACGAGATTCCGCATCCGCTGGGCCGCCACCCTAGATGTCCATATAATCTCTACCACGGCTACCGGGGTTGGTACCACGGAGGATGCGCCCGCACGTAGCCCCCACGGAGGCCATCCCCGCTTCAGAGTCCGCCCGCGGAGCACCACCATCCCCACCACACGGAGGACGCCGCCCCTGATGCAGAGGAAAAACCAACCACGGAGGCCGCCATCCCCTCAGACGCAAATTGAACGGTGCTACTGGAGGATGCGCCCCCGACGTAGTCAACATCTCAACATATATAATCCGTGCACAATATGGCCAATACCATAACCCCTAAACTTTCGTGGAGGATCACATAGCAACCACGCCAACCAAAACCACGAGCCGCCCTCCTCGCGGTCGACTCGATAGACCGCTTGCCTACCCGCCCTCCTAGGTCGGAGATTATACTTTAATCTAGCGGGTGTGGAATCAAGTCGCCCCATACCGACGCGGTGGTCGCACGGAAATATCTCACTAGGTAGACGGTCTATGAACCGTCCTTAGGGGAGGCGAGTATCTTCTCCGCTAGAACCCCTCACGGCGATTCCCCGATGTGGTATTTAGGCTCTACCGCACTACCACCACTCACCTCTTTTGTGGGTTAAACTCAGTTTATTATTAAACCATATTAATTAACATCATGGCTATTATCGTATGTCAATAACATCTCATCATTAATCGGCACTTAGCCCCTTAATAATATCGAGCACTCAGCCTCCTCAATTAACATCGAGCACTTAGCTCATCATCATCTCATAATCGCATACGATAATAGTCGTTGACGCTTTCTTAACGCAATACGTATAAACCGCAAGCGCACGGAATTGTCGCTGTAGCTTTCACCCGAAATATTCAGTGGTATCGTGATTTTCCACAGGAACGGTTGCGCTTCTAATCTTTGGAGCAGGGCCACCCTAGGATAACTATGGATAGTGAGGTATCTTTATGGGCTTAGGGGTTTCGTGCGTGGATTTCTAGGGTTTGTTATCTCCTTGCTTCGCACCGGCCGCCCCAAACCGCGTAGTCCGCCATTAGCTCTGCACGACATGTACCGAACGGGGGGATTTCGAGGGACGGACAAGGCTTGTCACTCTACCACAAGCCGCCTACCCCCTCAACCGTGGATGCACCGCAAAAGATAGGTGAACGCTAGCCCAAACACCACGCTTGCACTACCATCCACAACTCTTGGTCGATCAAGGTTCCCCTTTGGCCAAAGAGTTCCTTCTCCAAGAGTTACGACCGAAGGTACGACTATCGATCCCGCAGTTTATAACAGCTAAGATAATATACTTGAAGAACAATAAGCCGAAAGATAATCACAAGCTTTCTCACCAAAGTGTAAGTAGCTTGTAGAGGTACAAGTTTAAGCTGGTACCGACAACTGTGTAGAAGGAAACAAACTTCCTTCTAGCCTTCCTCTCTCACTCTCCATTAGAACTAAGAGGAGGAAGAAGAAGAATGGAACTCTCTCATCTCTATTACATTGTGGCTCTTCCTTGTGTTGTATGGAATTGGTGTGTTGAGGAAGAGGGAGAGGGCCTCCTTTGTAGGTAGAGGAGATGGGGCTTGTTGGAAAATGTCCTCCCCATATGGAAGGAACCAAACCGACCTTGGTACACCTTCCTAATCAGCCCAAACCAACCAACCAACGTCGGGCAACATACTTTTGGAAGGTAATGCACCGCCTCAAGAAAGCCGGGCCCGGGTGCCAGGGTGCGCCGCATCACCACCAAGATGTGGGCCGCTTGGCCTGAAATTTTGCAGGAGTGCATGGGCCTCGGAGTAAGCTTCGCTTTAACCGGTGGATCACTGAAATCCGATTTCGATGAGAAAGTTATGCCCAAAACATTGAACCCATGTCCCGCGGCCCGGCATGATTTCATGTTGGATTTGGGCCTCGACTTCTTGGGCTTATGTATAGATGTTGATATTCATATTTATGGGCATTTCTCCTCTCTTCTCCTTGCTTTGCTCATGTCCATTTAGGGCCTTGTTATTCTTTATATAATTTTCCTTTGCTTTTGGTCCAAAATATGTATGTTTTCAACATTGTCCCGCAAAACAAGTGAAGTACCAAAACTTGTGGAAATGGTTAGCTCAAAGCCCTATCACTATTGTGTTTTGGTAGTTTTATACTAATGTTGACGGTATAAAATATGTAGTTAACTAATCGTCAACAATAGCTCATGATCTCTTGTTTCTTATTTAACAACATTATCATTATTACTTAATTAAAGGTCGGGATTAGGGGGTAAGGACTTGCCTGGGAGGTTCTACGAACCGGCATGACGTCGAACGCTCCTAGCTTACTTCGGACAAATACTCCTAATCGGATCGTCGGAAACTACCTCGGGTACATTGATAGACCTAGCTCGAACTATGGCATACAAAGCAAACATAGAACATTATGGTGGCAATAGGTTAGATGCATAGAGCTAGATTTTAGATGAATTATGGAAGTCGTTTCACTCAAATCGGAGTTACTTTGCATGAGATATGAACTATAGAATATTAATCCCTAATTAATTGATTAGGGTATTATTATATAATATTTTTATCATGTAATAATATTGGCACTAATTACATGATAAAATTCTATAATTCAAATGATGAATTTACAAATTTTCTGGGAATTTTTCTGACACAGGGAATAGTACTTATAATGTCCTCGCGGTACAAATATGGGGGTGTACGTAGCAATTTATTCTCGTGTACACGCGACCGTGTCCTCCGTGTATGGTTGATGTGTGGGACCCAGTTGGCCCACGTGTCGATGACGGCGGATGGACGGGGGACGGACGGAACGGCCACGTGTCGTAGTCCCGCTGGTCGTCCGATGACGGCGTCACGGTGGCTAACGGGGCGCGGGTCGACGCCGATCTCTTCTTCTTGCGCTGGCGGGCGCGCCCCGCCGAATCCGGCGGGGCTGGCACGGACTCGTCGTGGCTCGCCCGTGAGGGGCGTGTGGGGTACCAGCCTCACCCCGATTTCGTGCACCTTGGGCGACGGTGGATGGGCAGCCCATGCGGGCGGTGGCTCCGGCCGGCTTCGGCGCGCTGGCGTCATGGCGAAGATGCCGCGATGCGGTGAGAACGAGAAGTAGAGAGTCGGAGCGAAGGAGGAGACATTAGGAAACATACCAGGGCTACCATTGCAATCGGTGACGACTCCTCGCGGCGGCGGCGCCAACCTCGCGGAGAGCGCGGCGGAGTCCCGATTTGGGGAAACCCCGTTTCGCGAGACCGGGAGCGGAGGAGGAGAGAGGGGAGAGCACCGGGCGTTCGGGACTTAGGAGCAGCTCGGTGCGGAGGTGCGAAGTCGAGCCGGCACCGGGGCGGGGCTATTTATAGCCTCGCCGCGGCGAGCCCCCGGTGAGATCTTTCCCGTCCCGCTCCGATATTTTCCGGCCAAGGACGGCGCGGCGCGGGCTCGCTGGCTTGGCAATCGCCGTGTCGCATCGGTGGCCGGGCTGGCATGCGTTGGACCTCATCCCGCCCTCATCTGAGCAACCGGGCGCCGATTCACGGTGAGTCGCCTCCACCGTGCTCGTTGACAACAATGGGGTCGTGGCGGGCGGCCGATAGGACGGCTCGCAGCCGGGTCCGGCGGCTCACCGTGCCCCTCCCCCCCCGTCGCCGCCAATAGTCCCGGCGTGGACCTTGTGGCGCCGCCATGGCCGGCTCCGCGGCTGAGGTCGCCGATGGCGCCGTACGCCCGCTGGTAGGACGGTGAGCTGGCCCGGCCTCGACATGACAGCTCGATGGGGAGGTCCGCGCTCCCTCGTTCTCGCTCGGCCCACGCCGCTATTCGGTGCGGGGCAAGAAGCGGCGGTCTTGGCGACGGCGGGCCCCGCCGAGCACGTGGTTGTCGCGCCGAGGAAGAAGGAGAGCGGGTCCCGGCCAGTGTCGGTGGGGAAGAGAAGTGGGGAAGAAGGGTTGTGGTGTCGGGCCTGGCCTCGCTGGCGTGTTGGGCCGGCCCATGCGCAGTCTTGCGGCGCGGAAGGAAGGAAGGGCAAGGTTGGGCCAAGAGGGAAATGAGCCCGTGAGCTCCTTTCCATTTTCCTTTCCTTTCTATTTCCTTTCCTTTCTTTATTCCTGTTCTTATTTCTTCTCCCTTCTCATTTTATGTGTAAATATATACATTGTAAATATTTATACAAGCACTCATATATATCCTTATGACTTTTACTCATGAAGATATTTATCTAATTGTACTTGTAGAAATATTTTATATATATATTTATGCACACACGTTTTTTCCCGAACTCGTTATTTCATGTGTACTATATATTTTATAAATGTTTATATAAGCACCTTTATATTCTCGTGACTTTTATGGTCGAGAATATTTATTTATTGTGCTTATAAAAAAATATTCATACATACGTGTATACTTTGCTACACACGGGTCCCTAAGACGGTTTATTCCCGAGAGAAAACTTGTAAACCACTTCTCATGCATGCTTCCATAATTTATAATCTAGTTGATGCATTAATTTACCTTCCACCATAAGCTCACAAGCAAGCAAGGGAAACCTAGTTCCTATATGGTGGGGTTTAATGCAGGGTTTTCAAAGACAGTGGTTTGGTTTTACTTAAAAAAGTAACTCATGTTTTAGTTGTAATTCGAAAAGTTCAAATTTTTAGTGATTTTTAAAATGATGCAAAAACACGGGGGTGTTACATGGTGTCATCAAGCCCGGTATGGTTGTTACCTTTGGTCCTTCTTCTCCTATACTCTTGATGTCTCCAACAAGAAACCGATGAGGGCCGCTCATGGACTATCATGGGCTGTCGTGGGCCGTTTGTGGATGGCAAGTCCAAGTGCTTGTCGACGCTCCAAGCTTGTAGATCAGGTGATCATCGACGTGGGCCGCCATGGGCCGTTGTGGATCAGAAGATTACATGCTCGCCGATGCCTCCAAGCCTGTAGACTAGGTAGCCAGTGGTCTTTCTCCCGCAGCCAACATGGTCGTTGTCCGTGATGTTGTTGGGAGATATTCGCCCATTGAGGCCTTGGGCCGATTCCGGCCGTGTGGATGGGCCGTCGTATTTCTCCTTTGTCGAGAATGTTGGGGTACCCATTATTTTGGTACCCGACAAAGACAATCTTTAGCAACCGACCGTTCAACTCTAATTATTAACTTTAGCAACTTGCATTCGTTGTCGATCGAAGGGTTGTGGTGTAGTGATCTCTATTGGAGAATTCAAAAGAATTGATTTTCAACATTTTCAGGGCTTAAAACTTAATTTTTTCTTGATAGTACAACAATTACTTGACAGTTGCTTAAGAAAACTACCACTTCCTTGGAGGTTTTCAAATACACTCTAGAAAATGTATATTTTTTTGATAGTACGAAATAAAACTCAAGAAAATGTGAACACCTTAGCGATATGATATAACATGCAATTGTCTTTGTAGTTGAGACTAGCACTCAAGGGAATGGGCAATACTCTTAGCGGTTTGGTTTTGGCACTAAAACAATGTGCATTTTCTTGAAGGTTTCCTGCAAGCGAAGGAAATGGTATATTCATTCAGGGTCCAATCTCTCCCCTCAAAGAAATTAGTGACCCACAAGGGTATTCCACTTTGTGTTAGTGGAATTTACTATATGGATGAGAGTGCACGCATGCATATAAACATGGGTCTCTCTTTGAGCGTGAGCCACTAATAACACACATATAGACTAGCCATTAGCGCGCGCTCTCGCGCGGTGTAAGGTGCCAGAACACGGCATAGGCCTCGTGAAATAAAAAAAACGATGTATGGAGGGCGTACGGCAAAATCGTATCCTGACACCACACCATGTAAGGAGGGTAACTCCATCAAGAATGCACAGTAAAGCGAAAAATATGGCATATTCAGCCAGCTGTCGCTGAGTTTGGCGCAAAAAACATGCAGCTCGCACAAAAATAGCAAACATGTTAGAAATCGAGTTCTTGGGATCACATAAGCACACTCACAGACACAGTGCACAAGCACAAACAAGAACACTGATAAGGCACAGAGAGATGGGAGAGGAAGAGAGCTCCGTATTTCTTATTGCTTGATCTTTTTGATCCATGTACATACAAGGAGCTGTGAACTCAATATATATAGAGATGTAGGCCGGTTGCTACAGTAGGGTGGCTGCTACAGTAACCACCTTCTATAATTACAGCTCATGTCATAAGTAAATATGGTTACTTCCTCCTCTTCATTTAATTGGCCACTAATTTGAATCAACGTTTGGCTCAATATTCACAACACTCCCCCTTAGCCAATTAAGTGTCATGTGCATGCCTCGTTAAAAACTTCTCCCAAAACCCGGTGGGAAAAAGGGCAGAAAAAAAAAAAAAGAGTACATCACATGCACCGGTTTAAGTTGCACCTGTTTGCCTCATTAAAAACCTTGCATGAGAAACCCAAAGTGGGACAAAACTCATCAAGGGAAAAAGAGTACAACAGCTTGATGTATTAGTCGATCTTCGGGATCAACCAATGACCTTCGTGGTCAAGATTTATGAGCTATATTCTTGGGGAAACTCTCCCCCGAACCCTGCACCACTCTAAGTCGCCTCATGCCAATTCCACGAACACATCCGTGGAAACTAGAGGCAGGAGATTTTGTGAACAAATCCGCGATTGTCACATGACCTAGTTTGCGAATATCCACTTCCCCCGCTCTCCTGGAGCACATGGGGACAGAAGAACTTAGGAGCAATATGCTTTGTGAGATTGCTCTTTATATAGCCCATATCCATCTGTGCAACACAAGCTGCATTATCTTCATAGATAATGGTAGGGGCGTCGATGGCTTTCATACCACATGACTTCTGGATGTGGTTGATCATTCGCCGTAGCCAAACACATTCTCGTGTGGCTCTTCTGTTTGGGTGGTTGGTTGGTTAATTCACCAAGAAATGGCTCGGCCACTATAGAGAAGTATAAGCACCCAGTCTAGGACCTAACATCATGCAAGTCGAACACACAACTATTATGCTCATATCTCCCATGATTGGGACTTGGTTCTTCGGGAACCATAGACCAAGGTTTTGAGTACCTTATAGGTGCATGCAGATAGTTTGAGCGCTAACCCAATATCCTTTGGTTGGGTAGCATTGTACCTTGCTAAGAGGTTTTGCTAGGTACATTAATGCTTGGGCTCAACTTAGGGAACTTCAGGTTCCAACATTCCCTCATTATTACCTTTGGTCTAAATGGGACTTTTTCCACTTCAGGGGATCAATCCAACATGGGAGATTTTAGAGACGGGTGCATAATCCCTCCTTTAGGGAGGTGCTCGAGCTGCTGGCTCAAGTGGGACTTGGTCTCACCAAGGCCCTCTATCTCGAATCCGTTAAGTCATTGCTTCCTCGATGTCCTTTGAGGTGCCAATGACATAATTCAAGATGATACGGAAATCCTCGGGGGGGGGATCTCATATAGGGACAATCAACATTGCCCGTGTAAACCCTCTTCAGGAGGAAGTTACTTTAAATGGTTGAACTACATCCTTTCGGATTATTTCAACCCATACAATGATCGCTGCAGGCGAACACTAAAATGTTGCTATTTTGATTCGGTTTAGGGATCTTGAGTCCTTCAGGGACTTCTTGTATAGATTCCCGAATCCAGCGACCCATACAAATATGCAGCCGTAATATCCATCAACCGCATTTTAAATTCAAGTTATTAGCTGCCATAAATATAAGTATCGGAACGTCTTTTGCCACTCATAACAGGAGTATATTTCATCTCAATTGATGACGGGTCTCGTGGAAACCCATATGCCACTAGCC
The DNA here is from genome assembly GCA_015847255.1 of Hyparrhenia diplandra. Lineage (NCBI taxonomy): Eukaryota > Viridiplantae > Streptophyta > Magnoliopsida > Poales > Poaceae > Hyparrhenia > Hyparrhenia diplandra. Next base: position 9,982 of record JADLZK010003496.1, read on the forward strand.
TCGCTTTGTGCCGATTTGTTCCTCTTTCCGAGGAGACCAATTCGCATCCTTCAGGGATGACCTTTAGAGGTTGGGTCTCCAAGCCCAATAACCTCTTTCATAAAGCGAGCACTGCTCTGCCTTGATTGCTACTACCCTTTTGTCCCAATCTAAGTGCTTCTGGCACTTTGCCATGGACTTTTATTATGGACCCGGGTCAATTGGGCTAGCAATTCTTAGGGCAGAATGTATGTTGACAATGGTGGTCTTTCAATCATGCAAATCTCCTGATTCCACATTTTAGTGGCGATCACCCCGTGATCATCCTCTAGCTCATCATGATTTCCCATAACGATTGAGCTAGGGCATTCCAATCTTCCAATGCGATAATATACGCGCGCGACGCATTGGGATTTCCATCTTCAGGATGGCGTCCTTCGGGGACCTCAACTTCAGGTTGAGTTGTCTCTTCGGGGCATCCTTAACTTCGGGTTAAGCTTCTTCAAGCCATTTCTTGTGAGCCGAGGCAAAGCCGTCCAAGCATCTGTCGTCTCCGGGTGGACAGCAGCGGCGGCAGAGCCGCCTTCATGCTGCTGGACGCTTTCGAGGCGTCAACGACTGAATATGTGTGTGTGTGTGGTGCTTGAGCATCCACTGGTGATGTTCATCACCTCTCTGTAAAGAACTTTGATTTCTTACCTTCTTTACCTGTAGCTCGGTAGAGTCTCGTGCTGATAACGTGTTAGAAATCAAGTTCTTGGGATCACATAAGCACACTCACAGACACAGTGCACAAGCACAAACAAGAACACTGATAAGGCACAGAGAGATGGAGAGGAAGAGAGCTCTGTATTTCTTATTGCTTGATCTCTTGATCCATGTACATACAAGGAGCTGTGAACTCGATATATATAGAGATGTAGGCCGGTTGCTACAGTAGGTCGGTTGCTACAGAAACCGACCTGCTACAGTAACCACCTTCTATAATTACAGCTCATGTCATAAGTAAATATATGGTTACTTCCTCCTCTTCATTTAATTGGCCACTAATTTGAGTCAACGTTTGACTCAATATTCACAACAAAACAGTCTAGGCTTGGAAACTAATAGCGAAGTGTTACATATTATCGGTAGGCCAGATGTCAAATCTGGCATAAAGTTGTCTAGGAGACTATATATTACATAATACAGTTTTGTAGCCTTCGAGGTCAATCAGGCCGTAGCATACAACAAGTCACAAAAAGCAGACATTGTAGAAAAGCCATCAAGCATCGAAGCGCCAGCTTGTTTGAGGTCCACGTGAACCTCAGCTGCTAGCCGGGCTCTGCGCGAAGCGCTCAGGGTACATCTCACGTTCAAGTTCTGCAAAACAGATGCAAAAATGGTGACATAGTGCTGATGTATTGGGAGAGTAGGCTTTAGCCTAATGTTACCTTGGTGCTGTCATTCACAGGCCTTCTGGAGCACTTCCCTGTCATAGCCCAGTTGTGCCGCTGTAGGAAGAGCGATATGAGTTATTGCTAAAACAAGCTAATAAGTACAGCTACACATGCTTTCTATCTGAATCGTTTTTTACCTGTGTCTTAGGACTGAACTGAATAGGCCGAGGGCTCAGCTGCAGGGCCATCTTCAAGGTCCTACCGGCTAACATGTAGTACCTGATACGTCAACATGTAGTACCTGATTGCTTTAGGTGGTGCCTACTGGCTAGCAGCACATAGTACATGTAAACATTACATCAAACATCATGGAGAAGTCACTTCCCCAAATATTCTACCTGCAGAACATACATCAGTATCTGTCCAACACATTCAGGGCAGAGGAGGCACCACAAATGAAAAAAAAAACAACACAGTACATTGAATTCCCCTTTGTTCACAGTGGAATACTAAAGCTAATCCTTGTCCATTGTTGACAACAATATGAACTAATGCTTTTTCATTTGGTAGCAAGCCAGCAACTATAAAAAAAGAACTGCACTGTTTGATATAATTAAGTATTAATCTGACAATATATCAATCAAAGAGATTCCTTTCCTGTCCCTTACTACACCTTGCTGCTACCAACCAGTAAAATGATATCCATGTAAAATGCTGAAGCCTATCCAGGCAATAAGCGGTAGTTGAAGCGGCAACTGGAGCCTCACGGTTCAGCACACTTATTCAAATAAACCAATCCGGTAGATAAAAAATGAGCTGATAAAGCCAATGTGCATTGCAGAAAGGGATCATAGTAGTATGTGTTTGCAGACATGACCATATAAACACTGAAATACCTATCAATTCATTTATCTAGCTTTGCATAAAAAACACCGGTTCCCATTTGGTGCCTATAAGTAGCTTTTCAAACATTGATTCCGGAACCTGATTCTGCTTTAGCCCCAGAATAGAAAAGGTAGTGACACAACAGTGATTGTTTTTTCATCTAGAATTAGAGGTTTTTAGTAACCAGAAAACAAAGCCTATATGAAGCATCAGAACTGATCAAAGGAAATATCAACGAACAAAGTTGAGTTTTTAACTTATCCAAAGGAAAAAAAATAATGTGGTCCATAACCAGTGAGGCTAAATCTAAACATAAAGTTCAGCAGGTCAAGTAGGTGGGCTGATCACCACGCTGTGATTGACAACGATGCGAAGTCCATTGGGTGGCAAACCACAAATTCAGGACACTGGTTAATAACTATTCACATTAGGCAACACAGATTTAGTACAAACAGACGAAGTGGAAAGCTATCCACCTTGCTTGCGCACAACATTGTCACGAAAGGCAAGACCAAGAAATGTGGTTCCAAGTGCATGATGAAATGGAGAAGTCCAGCTACCTCGCTGCATTTGTCAAGCTGCACAGCAAACCTGATTCTCTTAAGGCAAATTTAACGAATCACAGGTTGCTGCTTTGGAAGACTGATACACATCAAATTTGCTCAGGACAAAAGTAAAATGAACTGAAAGCAACTCTTCAATGGCCAACAAATTGCAATAGGATATTTCATTATCCATACACTGCCTAAAATATGACCAAAAGTCTAGCAATCTGACCTCAAATTGCTCGGATGCGCCATGCATTCCTGCAAGCTTCTTCCTGACGGAGCCGTGATCCATTGGGTGCTCAATCACATCATGGTAATCAGGCAGCTGTGTTAAGCAATAACCGTGATATCAACAGTCAACAGCTCCCTACCAAACAAATTGACAACTCCAGAAAGCATGGCAAATGAATATGGGCTCCTTACCTCCTCTGGATCCACTGGATCCGCAAGCACTCCATACGTATCCTTCCTGCAGAATAGAGCAGCGGCAAAAAAAAGGAGAAATCGAGGTCATTAAAACTTGATACAACAAATTCCATCTCGAGTTTGCCACAAAGATTTGAAACACGCACTTTTCGAAGCTTCTCGAGAATCATCCCCAGCCTACCTTCTGGTTCGACCGTGTCATTGTCCTCGCGTTCCCTAAATCCAGCAAACAGGAAAAAAAATAAATCAAATTTCATGCAAAAAGCGTTGAAATATCAAACATCAAACAAGCGGGGCCAAGCAAACGAAAGCAAATCGACCTCGTGGGGTCGCTTCCTCCCACCACCACCAACCTGCAAGCCGGCGCAGATCTAGCGTTAGCAAGCAGCTGCACAATGAAGCGAAAGCAAAGCTGGCGGTTTATCCGGCGGCATGGCCCATCTCGCGATGGCCGAGTGTCAGCTGCAGCTCGATCCAGCCGATTAGGACACAACCAGGCTAGATCCGGTGGGAAACTAACGGATCTGGCCATGGAGGCTCGGGTGGGTTATTTTGCAAAGACCGACGCCCGACCGCTGCAACAACGAAGTGAAGGAGGAGCAAGGGGGGGCACCTTCACCAGCCGGGTCCGCCGCCCGCTCCCACCTTCGAGCCCACTCGCACGGGCCATCGCCGCGCCGGGGGGCTGCCTGCCCCTCGGTCGCCGGCGCCCGCCATGGGCGCCTTCGCTCCGCATCGGGAGAGAAAGGAAGAAGAGAAGAGAGGTGGGTTGGGAGAGCTGGGTCGGGAGGGGAGGGCCGTGAGGGGCCCTCGCGCCGCCGTGAACGCCGCCTGGCCAGGGGTCGCCCGGTCCCTCACTGACTGCAGCGCTCTCACGCGGACGCTGAACCGGCCCCGCCGCCGCCGCCCGTAAGAGAGGGGGGGAGGGAGACCGCCGCCGAGGGAGAGACCAGAGAGAGGAGGAGGGAGGAGAGGCAGCTGTGGAAGCTAGGGTTGAGGATTGGAGCCGTGATATATTTGGCGAGGAGCGCTTTGTACGGGCGGCGACGGCCTCCCGATGGAGATCAAACGCCCCACGGGAAAAAGGGTGACGCGGCCGGGCCAGGGAGCCCGCCGGAGCCTCGCTGCTCTCTTGACGATTGGCGAGGAGCGCTTGTACGGCGACGCCGGCCTCCCGATGGAGATCAAACGCCCCACGGAAAAAGGGTGACGCGGCCGGCTGGGAGCCCGCCGGAGCCTGCTTTCTCTTGACTATATATATATATATATATATATATATATATATATATATATATATATATATATATACTAGTGATTTGCGCGCGAGCAATGGCCAGAAGAGTATTTGTAAAGAAAATGCACATAGATATTAGAGTAAATACTAAATGTTCAGAGATGAAGCAAGTACTACGGCACAGATGGAACAAAGGTACCAGGTGTCCAAACATGAACTACATACTACAGAAAACAGGAAACATGATCCAAATATTACAGTACATTAGCATGACAACAGCTTCCTTAGCTGTGCCGAAGTCTTGATAGGTCTCCAATTATAGATTACAAAAGAATGACGACGAGGTGTTTTTCGCCGATGAAATCGCAGTCCCACCAGCCACACAGGTACCCAGAGCTGTATGTGGCTAGGACAATGGCCACTTGAGGAACAGGGCCATATATCACCTGAATAAAGAAGCTGACATAACTACATATAATCCTATAGACCACCGAATTTAGTTCTTGCTGCCTACAGGCTCACACAGGAGCTCAGAGAACACAGAAGTAGTGAGGCGTCAGTTTCCGTTGTAGAGGATGGCGCGCCATGCAAAAACAGGCAGAATTCTTCTACGGACGGCAGGTGTTGGGGAGCAAGTCCATAAAAGGCCGGGTATGGCTAGCTGCATCTGCATATGAATACGAAGTCTCAGCAAGCTTCCAGAGGTATACTTGGTGGCATGAGGTAAATAGTTTTTGTAAATGTAGAACGGAGGCAGGATGTCTTAAACAGGATATATCATAGTTCAAGAAATATAACAAGATCAATCGTTATTAGGTTGAGCAACTGCAGCTGTGCAGGGCTTCAGATACGTTTCTTTACTATAAAGTAGGAGTATCTTTTTTTTTTTGGCTAACAAATCACCTATAGACCAGATATTGTTGAGGATCAAAGAAGACCATGCAGTGGTGTTGTGGAATCCCATAATGAGAAAAATGCAGTGAAAGTCTTTAGCTAGGCTGTCTAGTTTGTATGCACCAGTTAAAGGAGAGCTGGAAAGACGATATATACATCTGAAGTTTTGAGTTAATATTTGTACCTCATCTAGTCGCTGACGGCAGCCGTGGGGTGCTCCGGAGAGGAATGCTCAGCATCAGAGGTCTTGTCTTCACCGTGTCCAGCGCTGTAAAAAGGTATAAAGAGTTCGCACTGGATTACCACCAAGAAACGAAGTAGGCAGGTGCACGTTGTTGATCATACAAGAATAGAACGTCAGTATACCTGGAACCTGGTGCGTCTAGAGCTGCATCTGTAGGTTCGGCATCATCCGGCATAGCAAGCTTACGACGGGTGCTACCACCCCTGGCCCGACCACTGGAAATTAGTAGCAGTTAGACACATATAAACCAAAAAGCTGACTAACTTGCACGTAAAATCAGTACATTACCCTCTTTTACGCTTGCTTGATGCTGGTGTCTGCTGGGGTGACAAGCTTGATGTCACAGCCTGTATCAAACAAGGACCATGAGATTACAGGTGCAAAGTCTATAGGAGTCGCAGTAAGCGGAGGCGGCATAAACTACATACCTTAGAAAGGCTTGGGGAAGACAGGGTGCTAGGCGGCGTCAGAGGAGTTCCCTGTTGATCTGTATCTTGGCTATCACTGCTGGTTGAGGAACCAGCAGACTTAGATGCAGTGGGGTGTGCATTGCTTCCATCTGCAGCAGCACCATGACCAGGATTGAGTGGGGCAGGAGCAGGATGGCCATGTACCGTGACCAGAGCGGCTACATTGTAGGTCTTTTTGGCCTTGTAGAAACTCTGCCGCGTCATGGTGACTGCAAAAGTAAACCTCAGGGAAACCAGCTTTGTTATATCAGGTGGATATCCAGCTGGGCCTGCTGCGGTCCTTATAAGTTGCTGAACGGGTTTTCCGATCATCCGGCGAGCAATGTCACCAAAGCACACCATTTCATCTTCATCAGTGCCATCCAGGGCTGTGAAACAGACCTTATACCTGACATGAATGTTTGGTTGGCTGTCAGTGGAAGCTCACTGTACAGCTGGGTGATAATGAAACAATGAAAAGAATACTTACTTGTACTTGAATGAGGTGGTGGCGCACGGAATGCATTTGTATCCAGTACCATCAGGGACACAGGACTTGCTGCACTTGCTGCATGATGGGAACCACCATGACGCACCGGGAACAAGGCGTCCAATGGTCACAGTGCAGCGGTAGCCATCTTCCTGGATTTGTGGATATGTAAATACAGCATAAGAAAGATGGAATAACAGATATAAGAACTTTCACACAGGAGAACAGTGTGTTATACTGAGGATTTTTCTTACAGAGAAGTCATAGGGGTTGATTTTGTTCATCTAGAAAAGGTTCTTCTCCTCAAGTTGGCCTGGAGCGCGACTCTGGACACGCTGCTGAACCGGTGATTGAACCGCCCTTATCTCTAGCCTCTGGTTGTGATTGCTGCAGAAAAGCAGGACATATCGGATGATGAGGGAAAAATGCCAAAGAAAAGGGATACCATGTTCTGAATTAGGTCAAAATGCATGCCTTTCATACGATGATCGTATTAGCCGGAATGGTTGGATTGAAATACCAACGGCAAGCTGAGTTACCGCTCAGATAGTAGCTGCCTGAACAAAACGAATGTGAGAACTCAATCTGGTAGCCTCTATACACAGCGGTGTGCTCTTAATCAATAAATATGTGAGCATAAAATTGATAAGCGAGCAGTATCTACCTTGGTAGGATTTCATGAGCCCTCCCACGAACAAGACGACGATAGGCCTAGCCTCATCCCTGTTGTACACATCTTGAGTGCTGAATGCAGTAGCTCTCTGTCCCCACAGAGTGATCTTTATCTCTGAGTAGCTGAGGATAAGAGCACAGAGTTTCGCGTTAAACGTCAAGGGCATGTGCAATAGTAGAACAGGCATCTTATATACAGGATATATGATGCATCACCTTAGGTCCCTAAGGACAATGTGCCTGGATACTGTAGGTGGTTTATTAGGGAGATGAATAGGCTGGACATCAGAGACCTCTACCAGTGTCCCAATAGTATGCGCAAGAGGGAGAATAGAAGATCTGATAAAGGCTCAACAAAAAGGTGTGTTTGTTTGTGCGGGTCGCGAGCACTCACCAAGGAAATTGTGGTGTCACCAAAGCATAGGCGGCAAGGCCATCTATAGGAGTGATCCTGTATGCATACTTTGGGAAATCAGGCAGATCAGTCCTTGTAGCCGACACAGTGGTATGGAGGGTGAACTCCACCATGTATGGAGCATCAACAGCCCTATAACTTGATTTTGCGTTGGAGACTCTAAAGCGGGCAATGACATAGATGCCATTTTCCTGTACAAGGTGGCTTTTCGCTTCAACTTCAGGTCCAGGGATCTCAGCATACAGGTTGTTCCCCTACAGCGAACAGGGTGATCAATGTCAACAACCAGAGACCATTGTGAAAGATGTTCAAAAATGCCAAAGATACCTTTGTTTAAATGCGCTCATTAGTTTCCTATGTGGTGTTTTTTATACTGTCTCACGATAGTCGCCTCAAATACGGTGAACATGTACCGCTGATCAACAAGCACAAGGTCAACATGTATTGGGCCATCATCGCTCCCTCCACGATATTCCCATTTCCCGGCGCAACCACGAACACAAATCACAGCACGCCAGTCACCAGGGCGAAGCGACGACAGGGTGGAGAAAGCCATTGTTTCAAGCTGCGGGAAATCATGTTACCAGGAAACTAAATTGGAAACCAGAAAAAAAATGGATGGTAGTGAAGTAAGGTTAGGAAGAAATTGTAAACACGAGCACTGCGTTCATCTATTAGAGCATATAAAGACATATGATAGAAAGAGCCATGTCAAGAAGAACATACAAAGCGTTATAAATAGATACAAAAGATAGACGATTCAATATGACCATGGGTGCGAAGCGAGTCAATTTATTTCTATTTATTAGTAATGTAGCCTGCATATGAAATCTTTGTTACACAAATGCAAAAGACTTTAGATCAGACAAAAGGGTAAGTAGCCAACAAAATAAGTGGGTGATCTTTGCAAAAGATGTGCACACATAGGCCAACCAACGGTACTATGGCCTATCGAAAATAGATTGACCGCCGCAGATAATATCTCCCGAAAACAATATTTCAAGGCGTCTCATCTGTACAGTTACCATCCGCGTCTTCTATGAGAATGTTAAGACCCTGCTTTGAAGTAACACGTGAAACAGCAACATACAACTGTCCATGGCTGAAAACAGGACTTTTTAGGTATACGCCAACGTGCTCAAGGGTTTGCCCTTGGCTCTTATTGATGGTCATGGCATAACAAACCTTAATCGAAACCGACGCCTCTCTAATTCAAACGGGAGCCGTTTACTTTTTAAGGTTAGACAAATTCTAGGTATGCCCACCACCTCACCAACATGTGTACCGTAATAATCCTTGCTTTTATTATTGACTCACCAATTTCGTAACAATCAATCTTGTTCCAAATTACAAAGGCCACACGCTTGATCAAGATTTCTAAGCATCATTATTGGCAAGCCTTTTTTAAGGCAAAGACGGTGGTGTGGGAAATTGTTGCCATTTGTTTCATTTAGAAATTTATAGGATATAGAGTATCATACGATTCATGTTTATCCTTGGTTTCGACAATTTTATCATAACTTAGATACTCCCTTTGTCTCCGGTATCGTGACACCACATATGAGTTAATGGCATCGGCGGCCTCGTTTGTTGGTGTTAGAATGGCCGTGATTGAAGGTACTCCGCATCGGCAGTAGTTACTCTCAAGCCCTGGGTAAACAGTTTTGACCATGTATGCAACCTTGTCTTCTTGTGGCATTAACAGAGCTCGGGAGGTATCCTAATTCGCTGTCCTTGTGTTTCACTATCGGCATCTACGCTCTCAATTTTACCCTCACCAATATCCAAAGACCCATCTACTAAATTCAGCAATCTCTTTTCATTTTTGGGGGTCGAGGTCAGTGCCGCTAAGTCTCATGTTTGTATTAAGTGACAAAACTTTAACATGAGCCCAGAGAGGAGAGTTTACTATCAAAGCATTGACTATGTCGCCCTCTACCACCACACGGAATAACAGTGCAATCGGCGTAGGTCACCACCTAGCACAACAATCTTACCCCAAAAAGTAAGTCTGCAAACATTGTCATTGTAGGGCACCGCGACATCTTTAAGCGATCTATCTAGAGCCTCGAATGCATTTCTATGTGTCATTAAAGCTTCATCCCAAATGATAAGAGATGCGCACGCAATGAGCTCACCAAGTTTGGAACCACGCTTGATATCACAAAGAGAGTTCTCTTGTACATCACATGGCGACTTGAAGCGAAAAGTGCAGCAGTTCTACCAAAGCAGCAAAAAAGCGAGGCAACGCCCGATGAGGCAACAGAGAGCACAATTTTTGCCGGGAACGCATCCAAGCAACTATGGACCGCCACAAGAATGTCTTACCAGTTCCCGCACCAGATACAAAGAAAAACCCCGGGTTTATTAGCCGGCGACTTTAACTATCACATTAAATGCGTACATCCGTTTCACGGTTTAGCTTATGCACTAAGGTTTCAGCATCACGTTTAGCCTGACCAACATCATATGATAGCGCTTCTTCGATAAGTTTATTGCGTGGAATGTCCTCGAGTTCTTTGTTTTTTCTCGGCAAACTATGGTCACGTATTTTAGCACCGTGTATCCCGAAAAAAGGTCATGAATATCATCGGCCGGATAATTCCTAAGGTCCTCATCACACAGGGTGAATGAAGCATTGTCCATATTATTTCTAAAGCGGTATTGTATATCATCAGCCATCAGCCTCCATACCTTTTCAAAAAAAGCACCTTCATCCTTCACCTTACAAAACAACAGCATAGTAACGAAGAGTTTCCTAAGTTTGTGTGGTCACGCCCGTGCAAAGAAAGCCTCGTCGAAAAGCTTTGTACCATTCTTGATCATCACCTAGCAAGCCACGTGCATTACAAGCAAGCCTAAATGTGGGATAGGACATGCCATTGTAGGTTCTAAGCTCTTCAAAACTTCTTGCACCTCTGACCACAAGGAGCAACATCCTAAGGTAGTATCGCTCACCAGCAGTAGGGTGCACATAGTATAACCTACCTATCTTACCTGAGCCTCGCCGCCTACGTTGCCAACTCCTAGACTTACTATCCCATTTCCACCGTGCGAGGAACTCACAATACGTAAGCTCCCTACTCCATCGCCAGATCGATTGGCAACAAACCATTCGCTTAAAGTGGTTCTCGTAGGGAATTCTAATCGGCAACGTCGGTTATGTGATTGCTTCATCATAAACAATGGGGTTGTTGTTTGAAGGTGTACACCAAACCTCTACAAATGGATAATGTCGTGTATATCAAAACCAAATATTCGCCAACAAGCGTCCCCCGGCCGCAAATGTATCTCTGATCTAAGTATTCCCGAACCTCATCAATAGTCTTAGTCGATTTCATTGTTATAGGGTGCTGGCTCACCGTTCTTTATTCTCTATATATAAACCTTACCACGGTCAGGACCCTTTGTAACATATTTGAATAAGTATTTAACAAAAAAACCTTTGTTACACCACTCCACGTTGATGTGGGCTTGGTACTTTTTAAGCAATAACATATTATACGGCACTATGTAGGCACTATCCAATTTTTTCACCGTTCTTTTCAACATATCTTTTATTGTCGATCTCTTGTACACAACAAAACCATTCTCATCTACCATTGTTTCGATCCCGATAACGCTTTGGAAACCGCTTTGAACATTTATCTTTTTCATACATGGGCGCTTTGGATGGCTAGGACCACACGGACCATGAACCATGTGTTCAAAGAACCAAAGACATAGCCAAAAGAGGATCCGCGTGCGGGTCAGGAACCTCAGCACTTATGAATCTATCTATGAAAGTAGGTGATGGGTGCAGGGTATCTTGTTTGAGCCAAACAATTATATGTGCATGAGGTAGACCGCGCTTCTGAAACTCCACCGTATGCAACACTAACATAAGTAGCGCGAAAACACATGTCACCAAAAGCGGTCTATGCGTGGGGGAAACCGTACCACAAAGGGAAAAACTTACCGCTACTTTGGGCCAAAGGTGGTACCGCATCGTATATCGACAGGGAGCTCCTCGAAGTTTCATATTATAGACCCTAACAACCATATCCGCTCTATCGGCCGTTTTCGGCCAGGGTTCAAAGGCGGTGGCTGCGGCAATTTTCGGCCATTTGGGATTACAGGTGAAGGTGACAAAGAAATCAGGGAGGTCCATGCACTCTACGATAGCAATCGCATCATGGTAGTTTTGGATCATATAGCGCCTACCGCCCGGTATGAGAGGCCGGTAGGATAGTTTTCCTTGCCAATCTCATTACCATCGACACAACCTTTTTTCAACAAAGATCGACTATTCCTTGAAGTGACTCTACACGCAGGCTTGACCGGTTCTTTATCACATACCGAGCCGATTTTCATCGATACATGCCCGCGATCGATCTTAGCCCGAGTGGACAAGGCTCCGTAGCATGTGAATGGATTTGGCCGGTCTTTTTCTATAATGGAAACCATGGCGTAGTAATCTTGCATTGTTATCTTAGTACGTTTGTTGTCACCGATGTATCTACACACCACGGTAAGACACCGACACTCGAAACCACGGTCACCGTGGTGTGGAAAAGGAAGAGCGGGTATTGTAGGGCCATGAAAGGGATGTAACGAAGAAATATGTTCTAAATGGCGGATCTCGGTTTGCACGCGACAATATCACGTTGGAAGGTATCCAAGCGTAAAGTCGCCACAACAACCATAGCAAAAGTCGCTCTACGGTTGGTAGGTTGTACCCGAACCGGGTCCCCCTCTCTTGCCCCAACAAGCCGCACAACAAAAATCATCGTTGGCGCCCTCCTCTAGCTTTGTCCCTAGCCGGCCAATTGTTTAACCAAAGGATTGTGGTCGCCCAAAGATCGTGAGCAAGCGTTCGCCGATACGCGAATCCGTGAGGCTCGACCGAAGCGGTCATCGGGATGGACAGCCCACGATTCTATTTTGCACCTCATTTGCTGTATCGTACACATATAGTTGTAAGAATTTTGGTGAATCGCCATTGTTTGGGAGGAGGGGCCCTATACGATGGTGCACCGGCCGGATACTTTGAAAATGTGAGGGCCTCGCCATTATTTAGTGACCTATCAATGTTTCCACCATGGATGTAAAAAAGCAAAAGGCAATTGTATTGACGTATATTCTTTAAGAACCGTCTACACTCAAGATTACCATCAAATCTAGCCAAAGACTTGGCGGTTCGGGAGGAGCCTTATAAGGAGGTATGTCCACTTTACCACCCCTACAACACGTATTGTAGACCATTCGGCCTTCCCTTAAACTGGACTGCCCAGAAGCACACTCACGGAGCCAAAATATAGCGCCACAGTATCTACAGGTGTATTCTGGTCCTCCATAATATGACCGATCAACATAGGATTCTAGGCACCACCGAGCATCACCCAAAAGGAGACAACCAAGCATAAACATGGAAAGGAATATCAAATCAGTATGGGGGCAGCAAACAACCAGTTTAAAAAGGGCACACTACATCTAGATATAAGAACCCGAACCTTTGAGCGCATCAATGTATTCCTGGGTGAAATGCCCACAGCCAAGTGCACCCGCACCATCTACCGTGCCTAGCGATACGAAACAGAGGCACCACATAATGCATATCAGCACTGGTAGATCTAAAGAAAGACCTGAATGGAGTGGACTATCTGAAGAAGTTAGCACCTGACTTAGCAATCTTTTTCTGATTTAAATATTTCATACGTTTACGGCGAGACTCAGAAGCGGAGAGGGTGATCGGCATGTAGTGGGCACCTTCCGCTATAAAAGGCACCGCACAAACAATTAAGCTGCTATCATGAAAGCTGGGAACTAAAGCGGCTGCAGGGAGAACATGAGCCTGGCACATACGCTTTCTTTTCCGCTGATTTGATTGGTCAGGGCCAGGCACCCGAGAAGAAGCTAAGCAAGTGACAACAGAGGCAGTAACAAAATTAGATACTATGCAGAGGAATGACCATCTATAACTGCATATGACATCATGCAGATACACAGAACAGTCACATACATGACTGCGCGAGCAAAAGGAAACCGTTGAGGCGGGCTGGGGACCTCCCATCTACGGCAGCTATAGGGAGAAGGCAGGGAATCGCTAATGGTTATGCAAGCACACCACCATACGACCTCAAGGCACCATCGAAAAAGCAACCCCTGGATTTGGAACTTTTGGCACAAAAATTAGGCTTCAAATGTATTGTTTCCGTCCACACGAGAACACTCACTGTTAAATTCCACAACCGTCTCTGGGCTGTACAAGGTCAAGCAAGGAAAAGCAGAGAACTCGAAGGACATCATTTAACAGGGGAGACCTCTTTCATATGGTATTGAGCCCTGTAACACAAGCTCATGGTGATCTTCGATAATCTACCTAAAAAACACCAAGCCCGACCCTTGTAGCCACGTAGACCGGCAAAGACGGGCCGCCTGGTACACACCACCGCACTTTCGAAATTGTAGTCTACAACCACAAACCCGTAAAGTCTCGTAAAAGATATGGCCTGCAATGCAGCTCGCTCATAAGCCAAGACAGGGGATCCATCCATGGAAGCCGTAAAAAAAACGACACCCTACGGACGGACCGGGCCAAGGCACATCTATCTCAACACCGTATAATGGCGTGCCATCCCGGCGACTTCGAGAGATTGTGGGCGATATGGCAAGCCACGGCCCGGCTGACCACGGCTTGCAACAGCGACAAATAGGACGCCCACAACGAACATCGATCCACCAGCACCTCGTGAACCCGACCAAGACAAAATCGAAAGGAAAAACAAACCCCACAAAGACAGAGGCCAAAATGTAAGAATCTTTACTTTGAATCGACAATGCTCGCATAGAAATAACTGAACGCCAAGAAGGGGAGCACAAAGAGACGCGTACCCGCCGAGATTCACGCGACCGCTCTCGAACCCGACAGCAAGCCCCGCCGGCGCCCCCCTCCTCCCTTCCAACGACGATCGCGCAAGGTCCCGCGAGCAGCTCTAACGGATGCTGATTTCGGCGAGGGCCGATCCTGGGGGAAAAGACGCAAAGATCGCGCGGCGGCGATCTGGAGCGGGCAAAGCGTATGCCAGAAGAAGCAATGCTAGAATCCGCGGCGGCCGCGAGACGATGGGCAGAGGAGTAGCCTAGGCGGAGACGGCGTAGGGGAAGAGAGAGGAACTCACCAAGCAAAGAATGATGATGACTACCGAGAACGAGGGGCGGAGCTGATTTTATCGGTCGCAAAAAACCGAGACCTCTTAACCCACCCGCACCCAAGAAGGCCATCGGGCGAGCGGGCTCCACACTTTAGGGGTACGCCGGTGTCCCCACGAAAGAACAGGATCTGGCGCATGCAGCCGCCGGGCCAGCGCCGCAGCGCAGCCGATCGCGGGCCGCAGTCGCGCCACACGGCGGGCCCCGTGCGCCCCGAGTCCCAGCGAAGGAGGAGTCGACAACGCCACGGAGGCAGGCGGAGGCCATGCCGCTGAACGTCCGCCGGCCCCACCCCATCGTCGCGGTCAAGCGGCCGAAGTCCGCAACTATGACGAGACGGCCCCGACGCTTTCCCAATCGGCGCCGACGACAACGCTACCGGCCGCGGTCATCCCACCCGCCGCCACCTACGAGGTGGGACTCGTGAACCCGGCCAATCGATGATAGCAGCGGCCCCATCGGGCGTTGACCTAACGCGTTTGTTCCACCGCAGGCGACTTCGCAGAACCGCATTAGGACGGTCAACGCCGTGATCCTTTGATGCAGAATCCGGGACGGCGGCGGCAAATAAACGGCCAGACGTGGGCGTTCTGCCGGGCAGCTCCCCACGGACAATTTACTCTTTTAAATATATATATAGATACTCCCTGTCCCTAAATGTCCGTCTCTAGAAAACCGTGTTTTCCTCACGCACACGCTTTTAGGACGACGCACATAAAGGGGCCGAAGGGAGTAGAAGATAGATAGATAGATAGATACCTGTTGAGTTTGACTTTTTTTGATTTTGAACTTCATGTTTGACCATCCGTCTTATTTAAAATATTTATGTAAATAATAAAATAAATTAATTAATATTTAAGTATCTTTATTGATAAAATAATTCATAACAAAATAAATTATATTTGTGTAAAAATTTGAATAAGACTTAATCATCGAACAAGATGGCACGGAATCCGGGGTGACAAACTCAATGGGACGGAGGGAGTAGATATCTCAGGCCTGTTCGCTACCTTTTTTTGCAGCTGTTGCACCATTGCGCCAATTCGCTAGAAAGAACAAAGTTTTTCCATGAAATCGAGCACCCTTTATCAATCTAGTTTGGGCCCTGTTTAGTGGCCCAACTTTGGCCCAACTAAAAAAACTCCAAACTTGTCACATCAAATCTTTTGCCTCATACATGGAGTATCATATGTAGGTAAATGAAATAACTAATTACACAGTTTGGATGTACTTTTGCGAGACGCATCTTTTGAGCCTAGTTAGGTTATGGTAGGGACAATAATTACACAAACAAACAAAAAGTGCTACAGTGCATTTTTCAGTGCTACAAAGATGCATTTTCAGGCAAACTTCCACCAACTTCTCCAACTAAACACGGGGGGGTTGTTAGGATTTGGGCAAAGATATTTGACATTAAGAGCATCTTCAAGAGTTCCCAAAAATGCCTTCCTAAAACCACGAAGATTCCAACTCCTGAAAATGTATTGAGAGGAATAAATAAGATCATCTCCAATGGTTTCAATAACTCACTCATAAGATAGAACACAATTTTACATCAGTAATCTTATACTATATATCTAAAATATGCTAACCAATTTTAGATATTATTTCTCTCTTGTTAAAATTGTGTCAGGGACTCTTTTCTACTTTTCATTCTTTCCCCACCCTTCCGCCTCTAGATTGATCGAAGGATACTGCCTTGAGTCTGCACACCCTTACATGCAAAGGGGATTTCCCCCACAAATGCTAAAAGATTGTAGTTGATTTTAGGAGTTGTTGGAGATGAACCTTTTTCATCTTCTCAAAAATTATGGATTGGGAATTGTTATTAGGTACTCTTGAAGATGCTCTAAGGCTCTCTTTGGTGGTCCTTAAGCTTCTCTAAAAATGTTGATGCCAGGAACCATGTTTTGCAGCTTCAGTTTCTAGGAAAAGATGGCTTTCGCTTGGAAGGATTTTATAAGCCATTCTTCTGCGTGCATGTTTAACAGACAGGGCATTCTCAAAAAAAAAAAAAAAAAAAAAAAAAACCAGACAGGGATATGAATTAAACCGATAGAAAACCTACAATTTTATGCATCAGGTGCAATGGCACCTGTTTTCCTAAAGTAAGAACGTTCCGTCAGTGTGGGACGAATTTATGGTTTGATGTTTCCCTCTAGAAACCTGCACCAAAACCATAAGAGTAAGACTAATAATACAAATCGGCTTGTGCGACTATAAGGTTCTTCATAGCCTTCTCTCGGCCCACCTATACAGTAATTAGCTCTTCACAAATAATACATAGTTTATTTATCTCTCTCACGTAGTCTTTTGTTCTTGTGCCTAAGTCGGCTGGAAACTTGGCAGCCCTATTTCTCCTCTCTCCTCCCTATCTTCTCCACGTCATCATTTACCATGGCTTATAGCCTACTATTATACCGGCTCTAAGCGCACCCCAGAATAATAATAAATGACATCAACTCTATAGGGCCTACGTGTCACTGCCATCTCATCCTACAGAGAGCACAAGCGGCAACAGCTTCATCGGTCAATCTTTAGCACAATATTCAAGTAGCAGAAAACCAGCGGTTTTTGTTAACTATAACGAGAGCAGCCCGAGCTTCAATTGAGAAAGTGTGAACGGCACAATTCGAGGTACAAGGGGATACGATGTTGGGCAAGCATATACGGTGTTAAGCTCGGTACAGAGTTTAAGCTATGAGGTAAGATTCAGGGGACAATGTTTTTAAATTTTCCTTCAGCATATACTCGCTCGTAATATACTTGGTGCCTTTGCGGAGCTGAGCAGCCAACAAGTGGTATGCAGCTTCAATGAAAATTTTTCAATGCGAAAGCTAGTAGTGAAATGAACAGCAGCAATATCTAAATTCTGAACAGAGCATATCTAGCATATGTAAACAGAGCCTAGCTAGCCTTAACTTAATTAGGTGGATGCATGATCCATATAAATGCTTGCAATGTTTATGCTGAACTGATAGAAATCACAGCAGTGACATTGGATCCAGTTCCAGTTCCATAAACATGCTTTGGAACGAAGAACTGAAAAGAAGCATTGGGATCTGGCAGCCCTTTGGAGGGACACGTGCATTCAACTTGGAACCGAGATCTCAGGTAATGTTCGTGGGACATGGTGGCAGTGCGACTGCGAGAAGCTGAGCTCGAGGTGGCATGTGGTGTTCCCTTTCTCCGGTGCCGAGGAGCTGCTCGCGGTGGCGGCAGGAGAACCTACCCAGACAGCAGAGACGGCATGGCCAAACGGTGACTGGCCACATGTTCAGCAGGAGCAGGTACTGATCGCTGCCGCGGACGGCAGTGAGGATGTTGAAGCCGTCGCGGAGGTCGACGCCAAAGGGTTTGCCCGCACAGGCCTCGTCAGTGCACGGGCAGCTGTGCGCCGCCGCCGCGAGGTGCCCAAGGACTCATGGAGCATCGTCACGGAGCCAAGGAATTGAAGTTGCAGGAGTCCTGTAGGGGGCAGTGCCACGGCGCGTGTGGGCCCTGCTGAAGGTGCTCCTCGAGGGCGTGGCGCACAGGCCTCGTGTTGCAGCCATACGGCGCGTGCGAACACGGGCCGACACGGGCCGACAATGGAGTCCGCCACGCGTTCCATGGCACGGCAACGTTGGTAGCCGCCGGGCATGGCGACGCCGCATACGGGGCACTTGCGGGTATGCTTGAGGTTCTCGGAGCACGACGAGCACAGCGCATGTCCCACGGTGCACTGCACAAGCACAAAGTAATGTACCAATCTATGTAACAATAAGCAGAGAGGGCAAACGTAACCGGTCAACAAATCAACGGCGACGCTGTTTGCACGTACCTGGAAGATGGGCGGTTTCGGCGGGAGGAAGCAGACGCCGCAGTCCAGCACGTCCTCGTCCACCACCGTCAGGTCATGGACTATGGCCGGAGCTGACGAAGAAGAGCCCTTCCCGGCGGCACGGCTCTGAAGAACCTCCGATCGTCCACCTCCTCGTGTGCACAACGGCACACGTCCTCCTGCGTCGATGTCATCGGACAGCATCCGCCCCTTGTGCTCTCGAAGACGCCGGAGGGCATCCGCCACTATTGCCTCGAACATCCGTGATCCGGTGCACCTCTCTCAATTCCTCTACACTCCGTTGTGACTTGTAGTGTGTTGTGTGCGCTGTTGGTCACCTCGTCGGTCTAATTTATTGTAGAGACGACTGCGGCGCCGCGGTGGAACCACGGTTTTTTACCGACCGGATTCCGGTAACCGGCCGGCCTCGGTTTCGTAAACCGGTCCGATTACGGTAAACCGGACGGTTACCGGTCGGTTTGAAGTTTGAATTCAGCTGAATTCGCGGCGCGCTCGGGTATAAATTCGGTAAACGGGCGGTTTGGAATTTATACCGCCCGGTTTGAGCGGTATATATTCCAAACCGGCGGTATAAATTCCAAACCGCCGGAAGTTTTTTTTTTTTTTTTTTTTTTTTTGAAGGAATTTTTGGTAGTTGCTTTGGACATTTTGATGTAAAAAGTGGCACACAATGCGAAAAATAAATAGCATAAGTCAATACGGTAACAAAATGTGGTGGCATACAAATAATCAACGGCGTAGCATATACGGGAAGGCGACGGCGACGGGCGACGGCGGCGGGCGGACGGGGGCGGACGCGGCGGATAAGTTTCAGGGGGGCGTTTTTGACCCCCAGCGCTTGCCCACTTTTTATCCGCAGCCGTGGAGGCCAATGGGCCTCACGGGCCTTGACGGGCCGCCCAGCAAGACGTTTTTTTTTTTTTTCAAACTTCAATTCAAATTTTTTTATATCAAAGCGAACTCAAATTTGAAAAAATTTTACACCATTGGCTTCTATAAATCACGAACTATTTTACAGATTTTTTCAACGATTTTTTTCAAATTTTTACATTTTGAATTTGGCTTCTTTTTATACGGGCGGTCCAGTAACTGACCGACCGTTTTCCGGTAATCGCGGTTTACCGCGTAAACCAGCGGAGAAAAAACACAGGGTGGAACTCAATTCTTGCAGTCATTTGCACGCGAGCCCAGATGGAGATCGGGAACCCAAGAGGTGGCAGCAACAGCATTGAAACCCAACATGGAACTCATCGGGAGTCGGGACAGTGGACAGCGCAAGGAAAACGGTCCATCTAGCTATCTTGTAGCCTGTACTCGTAGTACCGGGTATTTTTTTGGATAAATCTACCTAAATGCATCTTTCCGAGCGCAGGCACCCGCATTGGTCGTCCGATGCACTCGGGGAAGGAGCGAGGCCGTCCGATTTGCATTCGTGCCCGCCCATGCCCGTGCCCGTCGTCTTCTTCCTCGGCCGTGCCCGCACCCCGCGCCGTGTCTTCTTCCCTAGCTATGGCGGGGACGGGCGAGGGTTCCGGCCTTTCGCCACCCCTTTCTTTCCAAACTCCAGCAGCCTTAGAAGGAGGGGGTTCAGGGGAGCTATACGTGAGCTATCCGGCCTCTAGAGGCTAGATATACAGGATTTGGATGTGGCGACTTTGCGATACTCTCGCAGGGGCAGAGCCATGATTTGAGCATGGGGGAACCGACAACAACTATGCATGTCAAAATGTATGCACCACAAAGATATGCATACCACCCAAAGTTTACGTTGTGATACAAAAGAAAGGAGAAAACACGGTAATTAGCCTCAGGCCTCTAACCTTCACCTCATCAATCTAATTCTTTGGCCCTAAAATAATTACGGTAATAACAAATAGTTAAACACACTACTACAAAAAATCTTTTACAATGCGTTTCCATTCTATTAACCGTGGCGTTTTTTTTCAATTAATCGAGGCGGTTATAAAAACCGCCACGGTAAATTGATTAACCGTGGCGATTTTTGAAAAAAGCCCGCCACAAGAAATGCCCATTTTCGTGGCGGTTTAGTTTCTGAGGCCCATCACAGTAAATATGTTCTTTGGCCTACTAAAAATGAGAAAGGCCCAACCCGGCCCAATATCAAGCGTGAGTATATATACTACAACTTAGGGTTTGGGCACACTCACCTTTCTCTCCCTCACGGTCTCCGGCCGCACATCTCTCTGTCTCCCTCCCCCTTCTCGCTGAGCACCCCACCCGACCCCTACTCGTGACTAGCGAGCGGTGGCACGGGCCAGAGGCAAGCGGCCGGGCGCGTGGTGGCTAGCGGCGGCGGTGGGCGGCTTCGGGTCTCAGCGCGCGGGCACGGAGGCTCGTTCAGCGCCGGCTGGGTCACGACGCAGCCGCCGGTCCAGGGCAGGCGGTCACGACAGCGTAAAGTCGCCGGCCCCAGAGTCGGGCGTGGTCCGTGGCGCGATGGCGGCGTTGGCGAGCTTGGCACGCAGCCCTAGCGGGAACCGACAACCTCCATTCCCTCCCTTTTCCCGACACGGCGGCCACCACTAGATCCGACCAGAGGAGCCCGGATCCGGTGAGGCGGCGGATCCGGCATGCGGCGTCGTGGATCCGGGCGCGTGGCGGTTTTTCGGCGCGGCGGCACCCTCCGGCCGAGCTCCACCGGCGGCGACGCCTCCCGGCCCGGCGGCGGCGGTGATCCGGCGGGTAGTGGCCGGATCCGGGCCACTAGGGTTTGGGATGGGATTTTTTTTTTTTTCGATTAACCGTGGCGGTTTTTTGTGGATTCAAAACCCGAAAACCACCATGGTTAATCCATCGATTAACCGCGTGACTTTTTGTTGGTGGTGGTTTCAAAAACCGCCACGGTAAATGAAAAAACGCCCACGTTAATCTTTTTGTGTAGTAGTGACAGGGCCAAAATTAATTAGCGCAAGATCCTAAATGTTAAACGACAAACAATTGGTCACTTGTTGCTTAGCCTTGATAAAATTGTCACTTAAACGGGTAAAATGATCGTTTAAATAGATGATTAAACAAACCACAGCCTAATTCAAGTATGTAAGATTTAAACATTGACCACACTCGTTATTCTTAAATCTATTGCAACTATATAGCAAAGATCCACTACGGAGTTCTCTGCTCCCTGAAGTCACGTCACCAGTAACGTTCAGATCCCACCGAGGCCTCTTCCTTGTCCTTCCTAATCCCCACGGCGGCCTCTTCGTCCTCCTTCCATCGCCCACCGACGCCATCGCCCGGCCGTCCGTGTCGCCCCCACAGCTGCCTCTTCCCCTACCAAATCATTGCGCCCGCCCGCATCCGATGGTCTTCCTTCAGTTCACGATGCATAAATCAGCGGGGCCGGCCTCCTCCCTGTACTCTGGCCGCCCCTCTGCAGACGGCGGCGGCGGACCTTGCTCCTGCGCCGGCATCGCAAATCTTCATCGCAAATAGGCTACAGACGGCGGCAGCAGAATCCGCGGGTTGTAGATCCGGGTGAGCGCTGCCGGCGGGCAAGGAGCCAGGGGAGGCCGTGCTGCCACCGAGGTGGAGAAAAGGGGCGCCGCCGCCAGGTCGGAGGAGAGTGCGCTGTGGACACCTTCCGCACGGGGTAGCCGCGCCATCACCACGGGGAGGACCGCACCGTCGCCGTGTGGGCCGGGTACTCCGCGCCATCGACGGGAAACAGGGTGGGGGCAGGGTGGTCCGTCTGCGACGAACGGCGCATCTGCGACGCCGTCGTCCTACCGGCGGACGACGTCGTCCTCGTGCCCACGGCGCTCAGCCGCAGGAGCCTCGTCTGTGGCATCTGCTTCGGAAGGTTCCCCGCCGGCAGGGCGAGGTCCGTGGTGTGCTCAGGCCGAGCATGGAGGAGAGCGGCGCGCGGAGGAGCACGCTCCTCTTCCCCGCATGCAGGTCGAGCATGGAGGCGCGCGGAGGGAGGGCGCGCTGGACCTCGCGACCCGCGCTCGCCCCGTGGAGCAGGTCGCGGCGAGGACTTCGTTTGGCGCGGCCGCTGGGGCAAGTGCGCGCGGCGGAGGAGCGCGTCCACGGGCAATTCACCGCGCGTCGGAGCGGCCATGCCCGCGTATCGCCCGTGCGGCGAACCGGCACTCGGCCGCGAGTTGGGGCGACCTCGCCCGCGTGGCGGAGCGGCCTCACCCGCGCCTCGCCCGCGCGGCGGACCGGCGCTCACCCGTGGAGCAGCGGCGCGCGGCGAAGCGGCCTCACCCGTGCAGCAGACCGACGCTCGCCCGCGGCGCACGACGGCGCTCACCTCGCCCGTGACGGAGATGGCACCTGTGCTCGCCGCCGGCTACCCCTCCCACGGCCGTGCCCGCGACGCCATCATCTCAGCCTCAACCGACAGGTGAGACTACCAGCCATTCATATTCTTCATTCGCTTCAGTTCAATCCGTTAATCGAAGCAAGCACGCACGCCTGAGCTAGCCTCTTCATTCAAATCTCATCAATATTTCTTATTCGTATTTTTATTTGCCCTTTTATTTGCATTTAGAGGACCAAGCTACTGACAAACTCATTCCAGTTTCCATCTTATTGACATCCATCCATTATCTTATTGCAGTATATATTCGACATGTTTACGACTTAATTAACATCTCCTTCCATTCTATCTATGAGTTAACAGGGCTTCTTGTGAATTCTGAGCAACAAAAGACGCCCCCCGGCCCTAAAGACAGCATCAATCGCCCGTCCAATGGTGGAAGCCCGGGGATCAGGGACAAGAAGCTCATCGTCAGGGGTTTCCCTGTAAAAATGTCGGCCACACCCAAGGACACTCGCTTACCTTGTCTGGACCTGATGATGCCTCGCATCTAACCATTGACCTGCTCTGTTGCACAGTTGTTGCTGTTCCTGCATCCAATCTTCCCTCACGTAAATGGTTAGCGCAAATCGTTGATAGCCTCTTCCCATGCTTCCAACGCTTAACATCTTTTCTTTCGCGGAGAGGAGACAGCCCCGAATAAAAAGCAATTGTTCTTTTGGTCGTCGTCAACTAAAAATTTACTGATCACTGCATGCAGTCTTATGCTTTTAGCAGTTATATGATGATGAATCCTTGACAGAGTAGCCAGATTTGCTATACTATATATGCACAATCAGAGTAGATGTTCATATCAAGTGACTGTAGTTTATCAGTTATTAATTATTGGTCCAATTCTGCTGCCACTATATAATACTAGTATAGTGCCGCGTGCTTAACGCTACGGGTTCGTTTTAGGAAAAGCACATAAAAACAAACAACAATATTTTCTTCATTTTTCCCACTCAACTCCCACTTCATTTTTGAACAATTACATTGCAACTCCACTAATTAACCAGATAACCAAAAAATAAAGTTTGAAATATATATTAGCACTTAAAATTGTTTTTGACTAAACTGGAAACATGACACTAATCCAACTATCAAAAGGGCATGAAGACTATCAGCAGGTCAATCACCGAACCACGATCACCTAGATCAAGAACGCCTCATGCCCATCAGACTTGTATTGCTGCTCAAGTGTGCTTCGCTTTGTTGCAAGATCCGCTGAGATGGACTTATCCAATGATCTAATGCAACAAAAAAAGTTCCAACGAAATCTCTTCAGATACAAAAGCTCAAACACAGTTGCATGGTTAAGTTGAAGCCCATATGAAGTTGAAGGAGCTCACTATATGGCTTCATGAGTCTTGGTGTTAGCTCTCCCATTATATCATTGTCTTCCCCGTGCTTCTACATCCAAATCGAAGACATCCATACAGCAAATGTCACAGGTTACTTAAGGTTTGAAATGATAAGACAAGGACACCTGCAAGCTAAAGACAAAATATTCAGGAAAGTCTCAACAAGTGGTAGAAATTACTGCAACAAAGACACAAATTCTGCATTTGCATCAGGGGCAGGGGCGGTCAGTCCTGTTTGAACGGATGGGAAATCATTATAGCACTAAGAAAGATAAAAACAATACATCACATCATTGCTTAAGTGTTTACCTATCAGTTTTAAAAGATGCCAGAAGAAATCATACACCAAAAGCAGGAGCCTACTGCCGTTTTTCTTCTCCCGGTTATCCTGTTGCTGAATCCGGTTATTCCTGCATATTTTCCCTATGACGAACATGAAGATTTCCTTCCTTATCTGCACATTGGCTGAAACCACACCATTGAAAAGAAAAGCATTGAGACCATAGAGACATTTAGTCGAACATGGTATATATGCATATATAAATTGCCTCCATAATACTTTTTGTTTCAAAAGTTTTGGATCCAATTTACAAAACAAGAACCTTGACACAAAACTCAAACTTCAGTTTCAAAAGATTTGGATCCAATTTACAAAACAAGAACCTTGACACAAAACTCAATCTTCTTAATTCTTGAGCTTTGCATCTGCTACCTTCTTGCTGAGCTCATGGGCGATCAATGCCAACAAGGTGCGACCAGTTCGAAGATTAAAAGGTCACAACACTGTCCCCTCAACTTCCATGCCGCCACTTCTAGTTTCCTAGCAAATTGCCGGATACATAAAATCTACAAGGTTGAAAAAAAATAGCTAAAGATTGCAGATAGATATAACCAAGGTAAGTGATTTGATTGACAGGGGGCAAACCAGTGAGAGGAAAATGTGGGTGGGTATGCATCTACTTATCGTCAACCTAATGAATGCCCGAGCCTGTATACATCCATGAAGTTTCTCTAAAACCCTGCGATCTAGTGAAGTCGAGTAGGCGGAACTTGATCTCCAACCATGAGGCAACTGCACAAAACACAAGCAAAAAAAAAACATTATTTTGTTATACATACAAGCTTATACAAATAAATGCGGTGTATCGAAACCAAATTGTTTATCTTGAGACAGAGAAAACTAAAGTTGGAATGTACAACCTACCCTAACACGAATCAAGTAAGCACGACTTTCTATCAACTATATATATATATATTATTATGGCATTGTGCATATCTTCAATAGAGAGGTATTAGATATCATGATCAAGTAAAAATCCAATGCGCACTAAAATGTAATACTCCAAAATAACTGAATGAGTCTAGTTATTTGTTTTAAACACCACACCATACTGGAATTATAAGGGCAGTCCCAATGGGGTTTTCTAGATAGAGTTTCCAAGAGAGAAATAAAGCAATTATTAATGTCCAATAGAAACTATCTCTCCTAAGACATGGTTTTATAGCAGTATTAATACATAGTATAAATTAAATGAAACACGTAATAAGACTTGATCAACTGTACCATGGCAATTAGCCATGTAGCCTCCTGATGAACTCGAACTTTCATTATATATGACAACAAACGGAGGCACTGTTTTTCCTGGTGACTGATTGTAGAAGAACTCAGCTTGACCAATTGATGTGAACACCTCACCCACGCCAACCAGCACCTACTGAGGTGCTTGCCAAAGGATGCTTATAGGAACAGGTACCTTCTGGTGAACCAGATCCTCTGCTCTGGCGACCTGCATACGCTTGATCTCGACCCATAGATGTTTGATTATATTAAACTTTGATCTTTGAATATATGTTTTTCCCAAATATGTATCTAAGCCACAAATTCTTAATGCCTTTATTCTTTTGTTGAGTAAAAAAGATATCTTTCGTAGGAAATAATTATCACTGATAGCCAAGAAAAGTACTTGAATTCACTATTGTGCTCCAGCTTACGACTTCTCTCAATTGCTGAAATCTTACCATGTACGTAGCTCATAGAGAAGAGAACTGACAACTGGCAAATCCGCTTTTCGCTTGTGAGTGGCTGCCACAACTACCTGACATGTTCTTGTAAGTGGGCTTCCTCCTGGTATCTGAAATCTATAGGGTATTTCTGAACCTATAAAAGCTTCGATAGCCAAGGCAATGAAAAAAGCTCCAAATCCAATGCTCCTGGTTGTATAATTACTATTAGCAAGAAATAGAATACTGAACAATGTTTCTAATTCTTCGAAAAAAAAAAAAACAAATAGTGGTCAACAAAATCTCCATGCAGAAATAGTAGTCAACTACCTCCGGCTCCGTCGCACGCACCAGCAGGTTCTGCAGCCGCTCATCCTCCAGCAACGACTCCACCGGCAGTTCCTAGAGGCCATGGAACGGCGCGAGGTGAAGCGCCGCACGGGACGAAGCGTGGCGGCCGTTCAACCGCGAGGCCGGCGCGCACGCGCACGAGACCGCGCCAGCGCCGCGGTGCGCAAGGCCGCCATCCTCGCCGACCTAGAGAAGATCTCGGGCGAGTCCGTCACGCTGCAGCGACGTGGAGCGGGAGGGCCGTGCCCGCGGCCAGGCATACGGGGTTGGCGCAGGGAGGACAGCCGGGGCCAGCTGGCCTCTGCAGCCGACCTCCTCTTCGCCCAAAGCGTAGGCGCGAGGGCTCCTGTCGTGCAGCCGCCTCCGTCGTCTCCGCCCGCTCCGCCTTGTCTAGGGGCTTCGAGCCTGCGCGTTGGGAAGAGGGAGGGAGAGGAGTCTGGCTGCATGCGGGCGACCAGCGTTGCGGCGGCGTGCCCCCCTGGACGTCGGGGAGGGTGCCGTTCCCTACACCCACCGCCGCTTTGGGAGAGAGATGGAGGAGGGGAGGGGACGGGGTGGGAGAAGAGAAGTCAGATTCGCATGGGAAAGAAGAGCAAATCCACGCATGCCGGTTGTGGGATTGACCGCATCGGGGAGGGGAGAGCCGCGCGTGGGTCCAGTACGGGACGGGATGGGAGGCTGGTGGATGATGAGGATTGATCCCAGTAATTTTGGGCATTGGATGTGGTGGGTGAGTGAGAGAAAGGGATTAAAATAGATCTGGAATTCATTCATTTTAAAAAGTTTTTTAGCTTTAGGGTGCATTTTGTTGGGTGACTTAGAAAAGATAGGAGTAGATAATATTTGTGATGTTATGTGGTGGACAGTTTTCGTATGAATTTTATAGAAGTTTTTTTTTTTTACGCATTATATGTAGTAGAGAGTAGAGATAGAGATATGTAGTAGAGATGATCGACTCACATGCCGCATACAGTTTGGCTAAAACCACTGTCAATACCTATTTTTGTTTCAGGTCCAAGAGGTACCTGATAAAACTGGAAAGCAAGGAATCTGACATTTGTAACAGGAGCAAGGTATGCTATGTTTATGCAGACACCTCTTGGAAAAAGGAATCATGGCATAAAGCACTCCGTCTTGCTTCTACTATGGACAAGGACGAACTCAAATTCCGTGACCTGCTAACTGGAGAGAGCTGGATACCCTTGCTTTCTAGGATCCTCAACACTCTGACGGACATGAACACTTTGACGACCGATGGAACTTCACTCCGACATTTTATAGAACGTTCAGATAGCATGCTGTTTCAATTTCTTTAACAATTTATTATTCTCTCATAGAGAACTTATTTCAAATGG
>JADLZK010003497.1:0-68250 GCA_015847255.1 Hyparrhenia diplandra
CAGGACTCTATTAAAACTTGCTATAGTATCATTAGCGAGACTCGAGACACAAAACGAACTCAGGAAAAGAAGAAAAAGACTTCACTACGACCTGACTCCACCTTGCAAAGTGAGCAAGCTCATGTGCGCTTAAGCAGAATTTTGACTCCTACTAATCTTTGGCATAATCTCTAAAACAAGCAGGTCCTCCCATACTGACCGCTTTGCTCTAACAAAGGACCAACCCACTGATCGGTCACAAACTCATTGCTTCTCAGCCGCTACCACCGCAGAATCAGTCTCCAAAACCATGTAGGGGACATCCGCCATCACAAGCAGTTAGAAGCGGCTTATCATCCCTTCACAAATAAAATAAGTTCAGCTTCTTCGCATCCTTGCAAAAGCTGAGTAGGCCTAATGAAGCCACTCTTACATGGCTATTATGATCCCTGATCACCACCCCACAGCAGCTGCTACCTGAGCTGCAGATGAAAGCCCATCAACGTAATCTTCAGCATGCCCTTAAATATGAGGAACTTCTTATTTTGCTTAATTTAGCCATGTAAACAGCCTCGCCCCTTTACTCCTACCAGCACACACATTTTTTCCCCTTTTGCTATCGCTGCAAAGTATTAAGGCGGCCGGTTCGTATAAGAGAGTCCGCCATGTACCGCAGGAGGAAAACCACGCACCCTCCACTCAGATCTCTCTGTCCAGCACGCAAGACACTATTGCGCTTCACCTAAGTTCGCCAAAGAACCATAAGTAAATTTGCATTCACCTCTGCTGAAAATTATTGAGTATTGCTAGCAACCAATCCGGGCCGCTGTACATTAGGTCCTCCTCACCGCAGAATCCAGTTGATCCATAGCATGGCGCAGGGCAACCGCATGGGGCACTGTATGCAAGCATGGAAACAGTCCCTACACCAGTGCGACTCCATTAATCTCACAAGTCGCCCCGAGAAAACAATATGACGCATAACACTTGTGCTAGCTTGGGTAGGAATTCCATTATTGGCGAAGTTTCCACGCGAAAAATCCCTTTGATCTTTCGTGTGACTTTTATTGACCAAGCAGGACTTCAAACCCCATCAAAGGCAGTAGAACTGCTACCAATCTCCTCATGCTCACTTTACAGCTGTCAGGATATGCACCCTCACAGTAAAAATACCCCACTTCTCAAAATTCCGTGCCACATGGTCCTGCAAGAATCACGCGGGATTTTATCTTCAGCGATCTCCTCAACATCACAAGCATAGAAGTACCGTCTCACCAGCCGCTTCATCATCCTGCATGATCCTGACTGAGGATCAATCAAATGAGATACCCATCTTAGTCTGCAGTGTCGGACACTACCATTGGTTTCAGACCATGAGATCTAGGAATCCAATTATCAGCCAAATACGTAATGCTTCTTCCCATCACCCACTCATATATTATTCCTGTTTTAGTAGGGGCTGCCAAAGCCATGCTCGACTATGATGGTGATGCATCTCCCCAGTAAATCAGATTCAAATGTAAATTTCCCTCGGGTAATACTTGGCCTTTAGGACCCTCGCACACAAGCTTTAATGATGGAGGACCGCATCACTGTGCTCGCCGCGCTTAACAGAGTTTTGATCTTCACTAACCTTAGATCCCTAAAACCCATTCCACCAAAACCTTAGGCATGATCATTCTTTCCCCAAGGCAACCCAATCGACCTTCCTCCTTTGCACGCCCATTTTGCGAGCCCCACCAATAAGCTTCCTCGTATATGCTTCCATCATGTCATCACAGTAGGGTGTAATGTAACTTGAACACGCCATCATATACATAGTTAGAAGCACAAGGCCACTTTTATGAGGATCTCTTTTGCAAATACCAAAGCTCTTCTTCCTTCCAAGTCACACAACTGTTTCTGGAATCTTTCTACTAATGGCTACAGCCCACACCCTTTTAGTCTACCCATAGGTGCCGGTAGCCCTAAATTTTCATTATTTAGCTTCAAAGCTTCAACCCTTTGAACCCAAAATATCTCCGACCGATTAAGCAATGTATACGACAATTCTCACTCATGAACAAAGAACACTTGCTAGACTCAATTAAGGCCTGTACACTTTCAAACATATTGAGAGCATTCTTAACTCGCAGTGGCCTGACCTTGATTAGCACGGAAGGAATAGAAGCGCTATCATCCGCAAATAAAAGGTGGGTGATGCTTGGAGCACCGCAAAACTTGAGGCCTTCTCGGATTCATCCCAACCTTCATGATGCCAAGTAAATGTAGAAGATAAACCATCAGCAACTAGGAGGAATAAGTATGGGAGATAGTGGATCACCCTTGTCGTAGACCACGCAGACGGGGAAAAAGTGCTAAGGCACCCCATTGAAGTTTAACTGTTTAAATAGAGACAGCACAAGTCACACCCACTCCATCGCGACTCCACTTACTTTGAAAGCCTGAAATTTTCCATCAACAACCTTTTAAAAAATCCCCAATCAACACGATCGTGACATAAATCCAACTATAAGTACAAAAAAATCCTCCCCATTGGTTCTCTCAGATAGCATGAATACACTCAAAAAAAGCAATCAAGGCATTATCTGTGAATCATCCACCCTGACAAAAGCACTCGCCTTCTGAAATAATCTGGTCCGTGAAAGGTCGGAGGCGACACTGTGGCACTTTGAAATTATCTTTATAAATCGTATATTGGCATAGACTTATAGGCCTAAATTGGCCAACTCTTCCCTCGATTGGACCTTGGTATAAGCACAATAGCCGGGGATTATTTATTCCACTCTGGGAGAATGCCACCTCTTCAAAAAAAATTTCGCACTGCTGCCACCACATCATTTTCAGCACCTCCTGATTGGCCATAGAAGCTGTATGTGGAACCCTGGCCCCGCCTGCCAAAGGTCCCATCTGGAAGAGAGCATCCTAAATTTCTCCTCAATAAAAACCCTACACGTAGCTTTTCATTCATATCATCAAAGTAATTTTTGAATTTATTAAATCAATAAGT
Organism: Hyparrhenia diplandra; assembly: GCA_015847255.1. NCBI lineage: Eukaryota > Viridiplantae > Streptophyta > Magnoliopsida > Poales > Poaceae > Hyparrhenia > Hyparrhenia diplandra. Next base: position 2,990 of record JADLZK010003497.1, read on the forward strand.
TCAAGTGGATCAACACTCAGAATTTGCGTAATAGAGACTTAAAGAAATTCACCGCCATGGTTTTTGCGTAACCTTCGGTTCGCCACCATTCATTTTCATTATTTTTCAGCTTTGTAATCTTTTATTCCTTTCGCGTTTCCACATTGGCCCTATGGAAATACCGAAAGGTTACGTATCACCTTCCCGGCTAAGCAATACGGGATGCTGCAGCCTACATCATCTCCTCACCTATAGAGCAGCTTCGCCCATTCGGACAAGGAGGCTCTCTCGGAGCATCGCACTCGCTGGATCAGTGAATCCTCGCATAGATTCTAGACCCTGACACGCAGCCTCCAAATTCCCTTTGTAGGATCAGCCCCAAAATTTTCCCTTGCCTGTGACCGTGAAAGCAACGCTTGGACATGTCTCAGCTGCATTAGCAAATACTACCTAAGTCATTCTCAAGTAGGAGCCGCAAGGCAATCTCATGCCTCTTTAATTTCAAGGCCAAAGATTCCTAATCGCTCCTACATTATTTCATAACGGAAGATTCTCGTGTTTATGTCGCCCCAAATTTCCTTCTAATTCTAGTACAGCCGACAATGATCCGATCTAGAAGAAAACCGTGTGGTGAAGGTAGCTGTAATCAACATGTCACGTACTAATTTGAATCAAGCACGTACTCTATCTAATCGAACCTTCACATTGGCATTGCCGTCCCCCGCCATTATCATAATGCGGAAGGGCAAGCCCACAAAGCCAACGCCAAACCACAATCACGAAAGGCATCCCTAATGTACCTACCCCTGCCTTCGTGTCAGCCGACAAGTCAAAAATGTTCATAGCTCCACATAGCTTCACATTAAAATCACCTCAATCAGCAGCCAAGGTCTCTGCGACGCCCCATGCAAACCCTTCTATCAACTCCCACATGTGATAAACGCCCACCGTTCTCAGCCCCGGTTCACCATAACAAAAAGTGATCTCAAACTAAGCATGGGCATTTTGATTCTACCTAACATGCACATCAATAAACCGGGCCTGTGCTTTTCAATCATGTGAACGCCCGCATGGACTCATGCCAAAATAAAAGCAAGACCCTCACCACCTGTGGCTAGTACCGCCAACAGCCACACATTTCAAGCCCCGGGGCCCACCCTCAAATTCACAAAGACAACAATTCCCACATTCTGCTCTGCATAGGAAACTGTAAAGGGACTTTTTGCTCCAACTAGAGCAATAAGATCTCTTGAACTGTCCGAGAGAGTCCCAACCCCCTCGCAGCCTAAACCCTAGAAATTATTTTCTCCCCGACGTGGCCTCGCACATGAGGGACTACGCCAAAGCCGGAGGGATGACCGAAAGCGTAAACATCCCCGAGAAACAAGCTGTCCAAAAATACTAAAACTCCATATGTCGGGTGTTTAAGGACATCCAACTCCATTTTCGCCACACCATAATATTTTATAGAAAGGGGTCAATTTGGGATAGTCCCCTCGTAAAACAACACCCAAACAAGCAAATAAATGGCTTGCCACTCACCCTCGACTCTATATATCTTTTCCTCACAAACCAACTCGTGAGAATTAGCCTTAATATGTAGATGGCTGCCAACAAAGCAAAAAGGCACATGCCATAGAGACACAAATCAAAAGAACAAAGAAGCCTTAGCGAAAACAAACGCGCACTCCCCTTTATTCCATCGCTTTTCAACTTTTACATCAAGTAGGTAAAGACCTAGGTAGCAGCAGAACCATGATGTACAAATCTATACTAGGAATGCGTGCATAAACTCTGCACTCCAAGGCACAAACACACATGCTATTACAAAAATTATTTAGCCTAAGATCAGAGAGGAGCAGAACGTGGAACAAGATGTCCGATATATCCGACATAAAGAGGAATCCCAGACGTGCTAGCCTTGTCCCAGCACGCTAGCTCCACATGAACGGATTCCGCGAGCCTCACGGGCGCCACGCGCATAGCGCTCGGCTACGATGTCGCGAGTCTCGGATCGGCCGCCGCCTTCTACCACCTTCAACATCCTTAGACGCTCCCTCGACCATCACCGACCTATTTCCATCCGTGATTACTTGGTACATACCGCTCACCTTCCTTCAAAAGTAACAAACCCTTCCTTACCAAAAAACATTCCTATATAAAGTGTAGACCCCCTCGAAAGTGATTTTTATGTACCGTTCCATGTCCCTATCGCTTATCCAACAGCTTTAGGCCAGCCTCACTTATTGGCCCCCTTTTGCTTTTCGTGTGCCGGTTGGATAAATAATGTTGCTTCGTACTCATCGAGCCATCTCTTTTCTCAAGGCTTCCAAACTTTGCTTTTTGCAATCGGTGGAGCCTCAAGAATTGTGTGTCTCGTACCTTGTTCTCACCAACGCACTACCTACTTGCTTTCGTCATTGCCCTCGCACTCTTTATCAGCCACGCATGTTGGCCACCTTTTCGCATCAAACTCAACACTCTCCGAGGCTCCCTACATGTGCAGTGTTTTGGGGCACGGCCGCAGAGGAGGCTCGCTGTTTGGGCGAGAGGCTGGCCCAACCCACGCGTAAAACCGTGTGAACGGGATCATCAAAAATGTACCGAGGGACACGGAGAGTATCGCACTGAAGTTTAATCTCTCTAAATGAATATCATACCTTGCTTCCATGTGCCCAATGAATCCACGCACAAACAAAAATTTGGTAATCTCTCATACCGGACTGAACGACTCATCACCGCGGATTTATCGAAATGGATCTCCTTCTCAGAGGAGGCATGAATGAGCTGAACCCCCCGTTCTCGGCGAACTTGTCGCTGATGCGTTCTCTTGCGTTGTTGTCGATCTTCATGCTGACCCGGCGATCTCCCCCAGATCGCGGGCCGCTTTGGTGAGGAACGGGATGCAGCCATCTGAACTACATCGGGCACATGTGTGAAGAGTGCCGGCGACGGATCAGCTCCCGCCGCTAGCCCTCTTTCAACTAGGAAGGCGCTACCTTTGTACCGCCACGGTTCCGCCATAGATGGCGGCTTCCGGGCCGCCTCGAGAAATCCTTTCCAAGTACGAACTTCCTCGCCTTGCCCCGCCCCCCAGAGGGCTAGGTCATCCATCTCCCCTACTGAGCTCTTATACCTCTTCATGTGGTCGCATCAGTTGTCTTGAGTTCACTAACAGAATGTAGAGGAAGAAACCATTGCCAAGAAGCGCTAGAGACTTGCGCGGCTCCCAAATACCATGCCAACGACTGTGACATGCTACCCTCGGCCTTGCTGGTTTCCCCCCACTTCCCTTTAGTCAAGCCTACTGGGCTGATTGAGCGGCACTCACCTTCAAGCGCCATGGTAGCCGACGATGCTCAATACTTCGCCTCCGATTGGGCAAACTCGCTGGACACCTTGGGAGGGCAGAGTTGGTTACTCGATTTTGAAGAAAGCTTTTGTGGGAGGATCTGAGAGCTGTTCATGGAATCTTGCTATAAAGGGGATCTCATCGGAGATCGTGCATCTTGCACTCTTTCATTTGCCCAATTCTGTCACTCTAATTACTCCGCCAATTCCCCTTTCTTCGCCACGGGAGGATCGGGTGTTTCTTGTCTTCTTTGCTATGACCTTCAAGAACACTGCTGATGAATTGATCGCTGCAGCAGGCGGATCGGGAGGAATCTTTGAGGGCACCATCAAGGATTTTGGCTTACTTTGATTCGTGAGAAAACGGTAGCGCACAAATTCTTCAGGATCTCACGTAGTGACGGCCTTCGCGCTTTCTGAAGTCACTCAGTAGCTTGGCTTAGTTCTTTAGTTTGGAGATGAGGCTGATTCTGTATGGAGTTTTTGTTGGTTGTTGTTGGAGTGGTGCCCATCTGCATCCGATTGAGCAGCATAAGTAGGTTTTACAGCGTCTCAAGAGATTGGTTTTGCATCGATCTGGTAGGATTGGTTTCTGTTTCATCGCCGAGCGCCGACGGGCGAGGGACACAGTCGTGAGGCATGCGCTTCTTGACGCATTTGTGGCAACAACGCTGCTCAAGACAGCGTATCTCTGGAAAACTACTTTGGGATGCCACGAGCTCTCAGAACCGGGAACTGCCGACGTGGCTTCTCCACAGTCATCAACACGCTGCCGGGCTTCAGGGTCACAGCATAGGTTCTAGTTGCCCAACAGGTCTACCAATCGTTTTTTTTTTAAAAAAAAAAAGACCAGATCAGGTGACAGAATTTGAACGACCCTGATCGGCTGGAACCTGCAAGGTATATTATATAGTATGCTTGAACTGGGTTATATATAGATGGTGTTTGAAATTTGAAGTAGAGTTCCTTTTTTTTTTTTTTTTTGTGAGATTACTCCTGGCAACTAATAGCATGTCCATGTGTGATGTGTCCATGTCCCAGCTATATACTAATAGATTCAAAATGGGCCCAAAACTTTAAATCCTAGATGATCCGGACTGGCCATCTTCTAGGATAAAGACACTAGTTTTTATGATAAGAAGATAAGGTTGGCTTAAGTGGGTGGCATGAGCGCGCGATTTTTATCTTTTCGTAGCCATCTGAACAGCAACCCTACCGACTGCAGCGTTCTGGTGGAAATGGCGGAAACATCTAGGATACCATCACCCTGAACAAAGGTGATAGCGATTCAGGTTCACCCACTGGATTCGTTATCAGTTGCTGAATGAGCAAGCCTGACTGGGATATTAGCTGTTTCTTTTTATAGCCGGCGTCGGTTAGCTGATTTCATAATTATGTATGACACCCTGCCAGAAACGACTAAGTTATTATATTTGCCACTCTGGACTTAGTTTGTCTCTTCTGTTTCTCATCATACTTTGAGAAAATTGAACGACATATCAATATTTCTCTATGAAATTGTTAGTGTCGAAAATGCCCAATACTGAGAACAGTAGCACGACTGTGCCCAAAGAGCAATTGCGCTTCACGTATCCAATTTTCAGAGCATCAAGACTAGAAATAACTCATCAGTCCTCACCTGGAAAATGGGTCCAGAGGACTGCAACAGACTTTCTGCATGCCAATGGCAATAACAGGTGGCCACTCGCATTCACTCGTCTCATGCTAGGTTCCCCTTTAAAAGCTTTCTTCACTTTTGTTGCTTTTGTTGCGCAACTTGCCTCTTGCGTTGTTAGTTTGTAACTATGTAGATAAAACATCTACACTCGATGCTATTTGAAAGATTCAAATGTATGGCTGCAAGCGAGATGAATCATTTTAGCCCCAAAACGTTGACTACTTCAAACAGTACAGAAGATTTTCCAACGATGAGAGGCAGCGTTAGCTGATGCCTGCTGGTATCAAATTGGCATAGTCGACACTTACTAGCTTTTCTTAAAAGACAACATATTTTACATGAACTACTAGCCAATTGACAGTGTATCCAGGCGATTTAAACCAACTATTTATTTTGTGGAATAAATATCTTAAGGTTTAAAATGAAAAAAAAATAATGGCAAGGACTAGGGAAGTCCAATATTATTTATACAATAATATCCCCCATTAGTATAGAACAAGGGACAATTTCCAACCCTATTACACTGTTCTGATATCAACAGAAGAACATCAGGTGGACATAATGCTTCAGCAGGTAACCTTTCTCCATGAACACATTGTTTTTTTTTTTTTTTTTTTTTTTTTGATGAAACTGGAGGGGGCCAGAGCCCCATGAACACATTGTTTGGAAGACTCTGCAGCCCAAGCCAAGAACTGTGCCAGCTACCTCTAGGCCATCGGAGGGGACAATCATTTCAGCCACCAGAACCAGGAGTTTTCAGGACTCCTCAAAGCTGGGGCTCCACTTTCTGAATGGCGTCAATGTGTGTGCGGGGAGGAGCCTTTAAGTCACCGGAACAAGCCTTGATATGTTTTTAGGAATATAGAGATGATCCCTGAGGTCTATGCTCGAAAGCTAGCGCCGGAGTAGTAGGTCTGCAAGGGATGAAGAAGTCAAGGACATCATCTACAGGACCGTCGATGTCAACAAAGGAATCATAGTAACATACAAAACTAAACTTAGTACACGCCCTTTATTGTCTACTTCCAGTCTACATGGATAAGACGAGGATTGGGCGAAGAGGAAGGTCAAGTATTTGCAAGGTCTCTCTGCAGTTAGCGCATGGGTCCATGAGGATTATGGAGGAAGCATTTTTTTCATTTACTACAATATATCACTATAGAGGATCTTCCTGACCCTGCCTGGAACATTCACTATGTGCAACTAGACCTGGGTGATGAGTGTTGTTGTCCACGACATTACTAGGAGTTGTTGGTCCTTGTGTTCAAAGTGGGTGCTTAAGTGAAGAACCCAAAGAAAATACCTATCTAGTGTATCTACAGATTACTGAGATATCTGAGGGTGGACAATTTGATATTGATTTTCCCCCACACAAGAGGCACAGGGAGTTCCTCCCCACAGTTTTTAAATTTATGAAAATGGCTGCCACTGTGGGGATCTCCCCCCACAGTTTTTGTTGTCAAAAAAAAGGGGGCATAGGGGGTTCAAAAGAGGGAGTATGTTCTGTATATCCCTGTTTATGATTGAGACCTGAAATTTTATGAGTTTGGTTCAGATGAGCTAGAAGCAGAGGGGCGAGTGCATTGAAGAAATTTCAGTGGGAGAGGCATGTGTGTGATGGGGAATACCAAGTCTCCAGTCGTGGATGTCTGCAGAGCTAGAAGGATTTCACATAGAAGGATTGGAGCATGGATCACGAGTGGATGGTACAAGGGAGTCATCCAGGCAAAGGCCAAGCAACAGGGAAAGGGAGGGTATGACTGATCACTTGGCCACTGAGGAGAAGGGGGTTATTGCTGCTCTTGCAAGGGTTAACACAAGTATGTGTCATCCCCGTAGAAAGGCCCATTACCAAGATGGTGTTGACGGCCCTAATAGGTGGGGGAGCCTTTGCAAGGAAAGCACTTCGTTGAAGAACTACTATTGGAGACCTGATATCCTAATCAAGACCAAATGTGAAGAGTTGCCTGAGGCCATCTGAATTGATCCTGAGATATGGTTTCTGATTCCAGAGAAGGCATAAAACATGCACATAAGTCATTGGAGGATTTATCTGGTCCCTAGGTGATGACAGCGTCACTTCCTGAAGAACCTGGGGGTTTTGAGATCAAGTCCTCTGAGTGAAATCCTCCTAGCTCTGCAAACAAGTCCTCTGAGCTGGTTCCTCCTAGGTACCCTTGACCCCAAAGTCTAAAACCTTGCAACCCTTTTCAAACAAGGCATGAGTGTCTGCTGATCTAGGTAGATGATGGCACATAATTGGCGCATTAGTTAACAGCATCAAATTCAAGATAGTTGATACTTGATGTTTGATTACGCACCAATCTTTTCCTGAAAGACAAATATTTGTCTGTAAGCTACTAGCCAATTGACAGTATACCATGCAATTTAAACCAACTATTTACTTTATAGAATAAAGATCCTAATGTCTTTGTAAAAAGTAAAAATAATGGTAGGGGTTATGCCTCTGCTTTATATTATGGAAGTCAGATATTTATTCAATATATTCCCATTAGGGTGGAGTAAGGCATGATTTCGAATACTGTTACACTGTTGCATATGAACCAAAGACACATCAGCTTTACCATTCTCCTTGACCATAGCGTTTGGAAAAAAACAATATCATTCTTAATTATGTGTACCACTTAAAGCATGCTTAAATAAACCCAATCAAATAATCTTATAAGCATGATCTCCAATTGTTTCAAACAGTTAAACTAGCATGTGGCATAGATTTTTCACTCTCTTTCAGGATCCCTCATGGGTTAACACTTTAACCTTCTACAAGATCCAAAGTTTAACTTCATACCTACGCATGGAAATGTTGATTGCGACCTACAGCATACAATAGATGAAACAGAAGGAATGGGATAGTAAGCAAGAAAACCAACCTTTGAGCTGTTTCTTTCCAAAAAACACATGTTCAAAAGTTGACAAGTTTCGCAGTATTGAACTGCCTGTCTTCTTCCACTTCACAATCCTCATGGGCTTAGTAACGAAAGACTGCAAAAAAACAATTAATGTGTGATCAGAGTGCTGTCACAAGAAAGAAAATTGACACAAGACAAGCTGTACTTCATTGAATCACAGAATGGTTTTGGTTGAAAGAGTATTCAGAGTCTAGCATGTCTTTGTAATTTTCTACTCCTTATTAGTAATATGAGCTGGGGTTCACTGGATCTTTTTAGAAAAAGTATTCACACTCAAATCCATGGAGGTATCATACCTGCAATTTTGCGGTACCCTCCACGACAATGCCCTGAATTGTTTTACGCTTGGTGGCATCGACATATAGCTACTCCAATCTTCCATCATGATTCTTAGGTCATGGATCTTGCTCTGCAGTCCAATACAACAGTTCGCATGCATGGTGCAAACCTTATTTAAATCCCTGCTTGGCTCACAAATGCCGCCGAAGTATGTAGTACTTAAGAACTTAATTGTCAGACCAATGTCTGTGGTGTAAGAATCATGCTTTATAAAATTAAATACATCCTGATCATGGTGCCCAGGATATCTAAACCGGGAAGAATACCAAAACTTGTAGAACTCTATGCTTTGGTCGTTTGACTTCACATAGTTGAATCCTCCATTGGCTATGTTCCTCAAGTCAGTTGCATTCCCTACGTAGTGATCACATGCAATCTGAAAGTCTCCATCAGTATAAAAAGAAGGGAAATGGATTGCGGAACCACATGATATCAGCATCCTGAAATACAGAGGGGAAGCAGTAGTTTATATCAGATAAAAATACCAATAAGAAACTCACACTGAATAGTTCAAAGGCTGAAAATTAATGTATTAGAACAGGAGGGACGTAAAGGTATAAATTTACCGAGAAAACAAAGCTGTAACCTTTTTTCAAGCACTAGCCTTAAGAAATCCAGTCGTTTCCACATCATTTCCAGATACCCAGTTGTCTGAAACCTCTTCTCTTGAGAAAAGTCCACGTCCTTGGTTGGAAGAGCAAAGCAGTAGGGATGGATCTTAATACATTGTTCATACGCCTTCAAATCAAATGCTACTATCACAAGATGCCTCAAGAGTGAACTAGTGCCAACACCACGCCGGAAACTATCAATGAAAAGATCTATCACTGAGCCCGGCGAAGCCCATGCAGCATTGAGGGTCGTCAATATTATGGTCTTATTGTCCATGGAAGCCTCCTGCAGAACCAGTTCTAGTCTGAGATCTTCGCTGTCCTACAACAACAATTATGCTGATTGAGAATTGAGATACCAAGTTACAAGATCTGCCTCATGACTGACCTTGATCTATCAATCAGGAGGCGAAAATTGGTAGTAACTGCTTGACCGGAGCATAAGAATAACAACCACATCAGGTTTATTTCTGACATAACAAATGGATCTTATTTTAGGTCAGAGCATAAGAGATCATGAAATGTTACCAGAAATGCACTCATGTCTTTTATTTGACAACATGACACAAAACAAGCCATTGGTACTTGTTTATTCCATTCAGCTGAGAAGTAATCTTAGAAAATCAGGGTATCATAAAAAACGACCAGTTTGTCCAACAAGGCAACAAATCTCAAATATATTAACATAAGATATCAGCAATCGTCGCATGATCTTAAAGGGAACCCACCAAAACAACACTATATCAGGTTCAGGGATGCAGAAACTGCTAGGTCTCAGGTAGGAAACTAGCGCGATTAGGAATATTGAGAGCACATTTCGGGCATAATAAGCAGCAAGCATGAAAAGTTGAAAACACATATTAAAAACATGATAAGCACAAGGAATAAGTCGGATCACTAGAATGTTGTAAAACATAGAAAAAAAACAAAAAAGGTAACAAACGGGAGGCAAACCCCACCAGATCGCCGGTGGGGAAGGGATCGAAGTCGCCGTCATCCTCGGGGACCTGAACTGGAGGAAGCGGTGGCGCAGGAAATAAGGGCCGGCGCACACGCGTGACATGGATGGGCTTCGTAGTCTCCACGGCGGCGCGGTACAGCACGGCGCAGGGCAGCGCCACTGCGGCCGCGAGGAGGAGCACCGCCGCCGCTCGCCGTAACGCCGCCGACGCGTGCGAAGGCGGCTGTGGCGAGTGTCGCCCGAAGCCGCGCAGGGATGTGACGGAGGCATGGGTCGGGCTTTGGCGCGACGGCCTCGCCATTGCAGGCGGGCGTCGGCGGCCGCGGGCGGGGCTGTCAGCTTGTCACCGACGGGCCCGAGGGCAAGGCCGTGAGCCCGTGACCGAGCGAGTTCAGTTTCAGACTTTCAGTGTAACCGTCGTGAGATGATCCGTAAACTAAACATGAACACGTAAAGTAGAACCGGAAGGCCAAAGTCAAGCCTCCTTCAGGCCCGACTGCGCCGGCGATGGTTGGTCTCTTAATCAAAGCCGGCTGATTTTGACATTTGAAAAGTGATTAAGAATAAGTTGAAAAAAAACAAGCCAGCTGAACAGTTCGGCTTGTTTCACGATGTTCAGCTTCAATTTTAGAGATGACCCAGTAGCCAATGATCTCACTCATTCTAACCTTTCAGAACATGATAGTTTGATATTTGATGTTAACAATTTTATACTAATTGAATAAATAAGAATTAGTTTGACAAAATTTGAATTTATCGATCTTTAAGCATTTCATGCGATAATCTAAAATAGAAAGATACTAAATCAGTGTCTCCTAAACTCAGATGAAGTATATATTTTACAAAATGTAGAAATAGTGTTATCTCAAGTTTTAGATATGAAAATGCAAAACATTGGTCCTAAAGTCCAATGTTATCCTAACATTTCTTGGTTACTACTCTCTTCGTTCCAAATTACTAAATATATTATTATTATTTCCATATGCATAGCAAAATGAATATATCAAAGAATCAAAACGATTTATAATTTGAAACGAAAGGAGTAGGTGATAGGGCGGTCAAGGCCAGAGCAGTGAGCGTAAGCGAGCGGGCGAGGCAACAACCATTGAACACCGACATCTAGGGTCTGGTTGGATCCCAGCCATAACCTATCACAACTAACCTTAGGCACGTGTGGTAAAGTTGTGGTAGACATTGGTGACCACACCTTACCATGACTAAAGGAATGTTACCACATTTTTATACTCTATGACATGTGGAGCCCAAAAGAATCTTGCTTAGGGGTTTGTCACCTTCCAAACATTTACCCAAACAGCTCCACTGCCACATGTTAGATGGACAGATGGTACCCAGTTGTAATCTAAGATTTTCTGAAGCTAGGAATATTCAACTTCAATAAACTTTGGAGCTAGAGCTGTGCTAAACATGGCATTGTTCGGGTTAGTGGGCGTGTGAGGCATTCCGTCAATCGCCTTGTGACCGAGGAGGATTGGGTTGGCTTCGTTCTTTTTTTTTCCCGTGAACCCTCTAGAAGGAAGGAGGAGAGGTGGGGAGTCCGGCCGTTGATGTGGAATCATACGTACAGGAAAAAAGGGCGTCATCCACGCAGTGGAGGGAGAGGAGGACAACGACAATGGCTCTGTGCATTTCGAGGCGGGGAGATGGAGACAGAGGACCCGCGAGAATGACGATTGGGCAAACAGAGGGATGGAGGTCGTGGCAGAATCTCTCAGGTCCGAGCATCGGGGAAGAATCAAGAAATCGCTTTCGTGGAACGGAAGAGTCACTACAAAGTTCAATATATGCGGCCGCAGGATACGCCGGGACCTAGCTGAGCGACTAGTGAGCGTGACAGCACGGCGGGCGGTCTCAGCCAACTTGGCGTGCGGGATCAGCAGGCATGGCGGCCTCGGCTATCCCGGTAGGGCGAGGGCCGCTAGGATGGCCATGAGGAGAGAGAGGGAGGAGGTGGGGCCGGTGGACGGACCGCCGGAGGAGAGGCCGAGGTGGGGGGAGGGACCGAGAGGACTGGGTATGGCCGGGGGAGGTGCGCCGCCGCCACCGCGGACGGAAGAGAAACGTGCCCCGAGTGGGTTTGGGAGGATACGTGACCGCCCGGTTGATGGCTTAGGCTTAGGGGTGAGGGACCCCGACCAATCCACAATCGGACGGTCCATCTCATGATCTAGCCAGATCCGACGGTTCGCGGGTTTGCGGGCGACGTGGCCACGCTACCCCTCCCGAGAAATGGACCCGCTTTTGTTTTTTAGAGATTAGACTCGAGCAAATAACTGTGCATTTTGTAGGAAGCAGCCATCCCATGAACTGAACGCCCAATACATTGTATGTTTGTCGAATATGCACCAAAAGAGAAGCAAGGGGAAATACTATTGGCGAGAAGATTTTGACTTCTTCAAGGATGCAGATGTTAGAGCTCATCCTTCAGAGAGCGAAGTTTTTGTCACTAGCAAAAAAGACTTGGATCAGTAACAAAATTGTTGAGTGTTTTAACCTTGGTCGGGGACAACAACTCATCCTTGAACTGGCAAACGACGTCATTAGAAGAGAGGAAAAATACAGATCCTCCCGACTACAAGCCAAATTTTAACAACTTCTTTTAAAGAAGTCCCTCTTGTGTTCGCAAAAGACCATGGGAACAACCGATTCAAGATCCGTGCTCTAGACTTAGAGCACAAATGCGTATAGTCATGAGAATAGTTCCTAAACTAACCAGGTAGGCAGATCAAATCGAGGGGAGCGCCGACTGTGTGCGATCAGAGTGCGAGCGAGGACCCTTGATGCTTCTATCGTGGCCACTTCTTGTAGACCCTATGACCTCGACAGACCCACGCCTCCGGGCCACTGCTACGCTAAAAGCGGGTAAAACTCCGAAAGTATCACCTGTGTCTACATAAGCAGTAAATTTTTCATATCTATGCTCTGTAATCACTGGTATAATGTGCTGTAACGTTTAATATTAAAAAGTTGTTGTAACAAACCACGCATGCATAAAGTACAAAGAATACAACCGCGGGTAATCGGGTTGGAGGAACCTGGAGCGTAATGCCGGGACGCACGTGAGACGAGACACTGCCAGGTGGTGCGAGGTGTCAATCCAGCGCCGCTCAAGTCCCTTGCGAGCTGCGACGCACGCGCCCCTTCGCCCCCTCTCTGTCTGACTGTCCAGCCATGCGCCGCTGGACTGCCTCGGGACCGACGTGTCAGCAGCGAACCTTCTCCACGTCACTATCAGACACGCTGGTGTAGTATACAAGCGTTTTTGTTTTTTAAAGGCCAGACGGACCGCAAGCGGCAAAATATTTGGCAAATTATAAAATAAATAATTAATATTTAACCGGCGGGGCCAACGACCTTCGTAACAAAATAAATTATATTTCCTTCCCGCATTTTGAATAAATCCCTCGAATCTCCACTCGTCGTCCACCCCTCGTCCCACGAGCAGTATCACCTTCAAGGCCAGACGGATCTGGCAAAGCCGCCGAGGAGCAGTCCCATGGTAGAAGAGGAGAAACAGGGCTCCTCTCCAGTCTCAGCCAGAGCTTCACCTTTGGATCTGAGGCCGAAGAATTCTGGACAGACAAGCACAAACAGGGCTTTCGAGTCTCAGCCAGGGCTTCAGCTTACCCGAGGAGACATCGGACATGGACGGGTTGCCTAGAGAGCTGTGCCTCAAGATCTTCCACCTCCTGGATCACCAGTCCCTCGCCTCTGCTCCTCAAGGTTCGACGCCTCCTCAAAATTATAGTATCTCAATGTGGAATTGGAATCACGAGTATTACCATTGCTGTGTCTTTTTTTTTTCCCTTCCCCAAAGCAATGTCAGTTTCTCTGTAATTCTGAACCGCCCATGGTCTGAATTTTAATGTCCAATTTAATACGGCCCCAAAACATGGCAATTCAGATTTTGATTGTGTATCTCTGTAGAGTTCTTCCAATTCAGATTTTGGTTGTCAAATCGGATCGGTTGCATATTGTGTGTTCTGTACATGCTATGTCTGAAAACGTTTCAGACGTTGCATCGAGCGAGAGCTGGATAGCTGATATACTTTACTACCAGCAGATATCATGTACTAGGACGGTAGCGATCTCTCGTTCAGGTGAGTTACGCGTACCAATAATAACTGCGACGACGCTGCTCCTGGCTCAGTTTGCAGGAAATGGAGTGCGTTGACCTCCGACGATGAACTGTGGCGCAAGCTGTTCAACGACAGGTGGGGAGCGGACGCCGCAGCGTTCTACGCGCCGGAGGGCTCCAAATCTTGGAAGGACGTCTTCGTCGTGCAGGACCGGTGCGACCGATATGGACTGTAAGCCACTCACCCATCTGTTCCACTGCTTCTGATGTTGCCATTTGGCAACTGAATTGCCATGCCGAGCAACAGTTGAGCTGTCGTCTCCTTTGTTTGGCCTGTGAGTGTGAGTGTGACCGCGCCGGCGTTCTTTCTCAGGGGTGTCAGGATCATCAGGGAAGGGAAGGACTACTACCTCATCTACCAGGGCGAGATCCAGAGGTACTTGGGCTCCCGCCAGGACACGGATGGCGACGACTGCGGCAAGAACGAGCCGCGGCAGGACGCTGCGGACGAGCATCGGCAGATATCCAACCGGATCCTCTTCTTCCTTGGGGATCTGGAGAAAGCCTGCGCGGACGCCAAACGTGTTAAGGCCTGAACCTGAACATGTGCTACCTGTACCCCTGACCATCAGCACATTGTTCAGCGCTTGTATGAATCTTGTTAATTTGCATAGCTCGTGCATAGTAGTGCTGCTATACTACATGTATAGTGTTTCACCATCAATTCATGTAAGTTGAAAAACATGTTTAAATCCACCTGAAATTATAATTCAAGTACACGTTTCAATCTGATCAAGCTTTGTTTGCATTCATTTTCGTCTGTCAATGGGCACTAAAAAACGGTGATTCTTCTGGGACAAATGAATACTCCAAAAATGAAAACATGCTTGAGATACGGATAAGTTACCAGGCAAAATTAAAATGAAAGCATGCTTGAGATATGGATGTTTCTGACAATAAAGTCCCATCATTTTTTTCTGATAAATTGTCACATTCTAAGCGAAAAAAAAAGATCAATTGAGCTCTTATGTAAGATGAGGATAACAGAAGATCAATGTAAGAATCAACTACACGTCAATGATAACATGGGCCAAGGCGAAATTGCATCCTGTGTTGCTGATGTGTTTACTGAGACAATGGTAACATGTGTAGACTGTTACTGCCTTACTGGTAAGATGCTTTGGTTGAATTAGCATTTCAGAGCAGCCCTTGCCATTTCCAATGCTCCCTCATAGGTCTTGTTGCCGCCAATGAAGCCACTCATATGGACAAACACACAACCAGAAATGCCGGTTTCTGCAGAAAGATTGTCGTCTCTCATGCCCCTCCACTTCTCTGGCAGAGCCTTTCGGCTCTCGAACCTGTCAGGAGCAACTGCGACTGCTTGACTCGCCAACTCTTGCTCCTCTCATCCTGCAATTAATTAAGTGAAAATCAAATACATGTAGCAATGATACTGGGTTTAGAGAAGAAAATCAAAATAACAAGGCTAAAAAATCTATGGAAGCAATTTAAAATTTATCAGTTCGGGCATAACAAAGGAGACGTCACCTTGATTATGAGATTGAATATGGAGCTATTAGATCAGAGAATACAAAATGTTGGGGACTCAGCAACAAGTAAAAACATGTGTAACTAAGAAGCACCATGAAATTCATGTTCAATCTTAGTCTGAGGAGAAGATTCATACCTGATACAGCACATACTTGGTCAGAGGATCAGTCTTCAGCTCCTCTTCAAGCTCAAATAGATGAAGTTTCCACTGTTATTGAAGGCTAAATGGTCAGCTTACATGTTCGTTGATCAAAGCACTTCAGTAAGCAAGTTCAAAGATATAATGACTAAATTAAATTGCTTGTTACAATCACCAAACATAGGTCAGCCCAAATTTGAAGATGGTACCTAAAGCACAACCCATGTAGTTTCCTTTTTAGGGGGTGCAATAATTTTCAAATGTCTCTTTTTGCAACAAGAGAAGGACTACTGACCACATGATCTCAGCCTTCTCAGGTAGATATCACAAAATATCATGCACATGAAAGATAGTAAAATAAAACAACCAGGCAAGCATAAGATTTATGGATTCCTTTAAATGTAGAAACCAAGCTGGAAAATTCACGTGTGGATATTGGTGAGATTCAGTTTGGTATGAAACAAAAAAGGTCAATGACTTTACCGGGCAGAATCGATCCAAAACCATGATTTCTCCACTTGGATCAATATTTCCTCTTGATAACAAACACTCCAGGACAATAGACCTTGCCGGTAACCATGATTTAACATGGAAGCGAACACTCTGGCAATGAAGATGGACAATATTATCATAACAAAAGAGGAGTGATAACAAACACATAATCTACCAAGACAGATAATATTGACATATAAAAAAAGGAGCAAATGAATGATAATACACATAATTTACTAAGACATATAAAAAGAGGAGCAATAGCAACACATAACCTACTAATTCCTATGCAGTGAATGAACTTAACACAATATGGCACTAAGGCATGAGTCAAAAATGCCAAATACCTCCATAAATTCACTTCCAGCTAGTATCATTGCCTGTTGAAATGCTGCATTCTCCTTCTCAGGTGACTGGTCTGGATCAGTCCAGTCTAGATTAAGGCGTCCAACCCGTGAAGACAAGTGTGTATTGTTCACAAACTTTGGTGGTTGATCTGTGTCATATTGATTGATTCCATTGTCAATCGCATCAAGTGCCTGTAACATGACCAAGGTATTTGGTACTTTAGCACATCGAACGAAAATTGTAAGAACTCATAAATATGGAAGAGAAAAACAGTATTAGATGTCTCAAACAAGCTTGATGTCAAAAGATGGTTGAGGGATTGAAGCTAGTTAAAATGACAATAGAAGAAGGAAACTAACAAATCATGTACTTGGTTCATTAACACTTCCTTTGGACTAAAGACATGGATAAATCTCATCATCTGAACAAGATAAAAAGTTTATTCCAAGTGGGACTTGAATAGCCATATGTGCATAAACAGATGATGCAAGTTTTACAATGAATCCCTGAAAAAGTCAGTTACTAAGCCCATAATTTCTTCAATTCATAAGATCCAATCAAAAGGATACATGTAGAAGGTGGACGAAAACATAACCTAAAGCCTCAATAAGCAACTGTTGGCTACCATAAAATTTCCCAGCAACCAATGTCATATAAACAGTTCTAGAATTGTAAGACAAAAGCTTGGAGTTGATGACAGTCACCATTTTTTATTAAACAGATTAAAAAGACAGAACAAGGATTAACTTAGGCATTTATGACTCATGATACACCCAAAGAAACTACACTGTCATGTCATCAGATTCACACCTCAACAAAGCTTTTTTATATATTGCAAGATACAGACGGTGAACATCTTCATGGTCCTCATTAACCCCAAGCTCCTTAGCAATTATCTCCTTACCAAAATGCTGCAAAATTAGGGCAAGTTTAAACTATAAGCATTCTATGTAAAAAATGAAGATAAAACAACTACAGAATACTAACAACAATCTTCTATGTGCAACTTGTAAGCCTCAATAATTTAGCACATCTTGGCAATGCTGTGCAAACAAAATAAAAGCTGTGCCATGAAGGATCCACCAGGTGGTGCAGTAGAGAACCTAACAGCAGATGTCACCAACCTTCATAACAAAATCTTACTTCTTGGAGGATTATATGCAAGTGTTATTGCTGAGGGCAATGGAACTTTGTAGAAAGAAATTCAAAATTAGCATTAGCATTATCCAAGGGAAGTACCTTGTAGACAAGTCCAGCACTGCTAAGTTTTGTATTGAATCCATGTCCAAAAACCTCACTGAAGCCCTTCTGGTGATGATCATAGCGATGCCGACTGGGGTCATAGACACTCCCAACATCAAGAACAGCATCCAATGTATCAAGGATCTATAGCAAAGTTCAAGATATGGAGGCAAACACGTAAGTACAGTTGCAGGATGCAGCTCTTTTATTGCACTTATATGCCAACAACAGACTTTAGGTAATGAACAAATGGACTATTTACCATGTGTGTGAATGCAATTCAACAGTGTGTTAAACCAATCGACCCATTTAGCATATATAGACACGTTGAATTTATGTCCCAGGTGACAGGATGAAGCAAACACATTCACCAAAAATCTAAGGTGTCAATTCAGACCTTGTCATAATAACGGTGTGAAATCTATGGGGGTGTTTCGGTTCAAGGAACCACCCCATCCTAGATGATGTGGTGCATCTGCATCATGACTTCATCCCATGAATTTTGGTGGAATCAATCCATAACTCATGCCTAGACTAATTATTAGCTCGTGAGGACGAAGTGGTGATAGATCAACACATCCATTCTTGAGAAGATCCTCATCCCTCAAACCAAACAACACCTAAGGAAGTGCACGGGTACAGCTGATGTGTTAGGTAAAGGGAAAACATCCATCTGACATATTTTCACGAAATTTGGAAATATCAACACGAAACAGCAACATAATTCGCAACATGTGGACTAGCTACCACTCAACATGTCTTTCTACGAATGCTGGCATAAGATCTATAAGCAAAGTTCCAAGACCCCTAGACCTAGGCAATCCTCACCGCCTCAAAGTCATTCGAGATGGGAAAAAAAACATGAAAAAGTTAATCGAGCCGATAGCCGCGAGAAAGTGACCTGGGAGTCGCGGGTGCGGACGACGTCGGCGCCGGCGAACTGGGAGGTGAGGCGGGTGAGGAAACAGCCGAGCGCCTCATCGCAGTGGAAGCTGCCGTTGTGGGTACCCACGCGCTTGCCGCTCCCCCGCGCCGTCGCCGTCGGCGGCGGCGGTCGAGTAGACCCTCAGCCTCTTCGGCGAGGCGGCTGCCGGCGAGAGACGCCATGGTGGAGAAAGGGTTTCGGATTTGGGATCGCCGGATGCCTAGGAGAGGAGATGTGACGGCTCGCTGCGACAACCTCCAGGCGGCGGCGAGCATACTAGTCTTCCCCGTGAGATGCGAGGGATGGGATGAGGTAGGGTTTTGTAGGGGCTTATTGCTATGTGCTACTCTGATCATGTGCTCCCGTTTATTTATTTGTTTTTTTCGAGTATGTTTTTTTTATTACTTAATACTAATGAACTCACTGTGTGGAATATAGCTGCAGCGCATGGAAATATTGTATATTTCAATTTTCAAAACAAAGAAAAAAGATGATATTTCATAACTGAGCTAGGCATTTCTTCAGCTCAATTTGACACAGAAATTAGCTACTGTGTTATTCTTAGATAGATGGAACAAAGTATTCAGTTGATTTTCCGTGTCGCCATTTCTTTATTGCTTAATTGTGCTCATGTCATCCATGGAGTACATGCTAAAAGAAATCCGTGAAAGCCATCATTACCCCGGCCCAAAAAAGTGGCCGAGCATAACAACCCAACATGAGATTCAGATGAGGCCTATATCAGTTTCGTGTCTTGTTATAAATGGGCTTAAGATATGAGGTCTACCCAACCCATTTCGGACCTGACTTGAAGCTGATGTTCACCCAGCCCATTATCTGAAATTGGGTGGAAAATATCTATCCGACCTCTTTGGACTGTCATCGTATTATGATTTTTCTCCTTGGAAACAAGATACCTTACTCTAAACTGTCAAAGACCATTTAAATTACTTCCTTTCCTGATTTGGAGTGGTTTTAAATGTGGTTTGTCTTTTATGAATAAATACAATAACAATATAATTTTCTAAAAAATCTAAACAAAATTTTATAAAAATGGAATAAGAAATCCAAAATGTATATATTTAGAGCACACGAAAATATTTCTAGATGCTTCATAAAAATGAATTAAATCTAGAAAAAAAATAGGAGAAAGCATTCAAAATTGTTGAAAACATTATAATTGATGTGTAAAACTTGTTTTAAGAACTTTTAGAAACAAAAAAACATAATACACAACCATCACGTGAATGCATTCGTCATCAATGTATATTCTATTTTCATATTTTTGTTGTGCACAGTTTTAAAACATGTTTATACATAACATCAAATAAATAATTGAGAGTTTTCTAGACACGTTCTTGTTTTCCTAGAGAAATGCACAATCGTGTGACTGCTAATTACTTTGATGACCAATGTATCAGGCTAACTACAGTGATATGCACAAACAATGTGGCGATTTGGCCGACGGCGATTTAATAGTATTATGTGAAACGAATAAGATGAAATAAAATTTGAAGTGAGCACAAACCGAAATCCGCCTGCTCTGACTTGATGGATCAAAACTTCCTGATTTCTGATTTGGATTCAACTATCCATGATTTGTATTCATTCAACATTTCCACCTGTGTGACTTCGGTTTGTCATAATACCGCGTGCCTTTTTCTCTCCTGTGCCCGGCTGACACTCCGATACTGTGCGTGTGCTACAATCCGATCACATGCGCGTGTTCGCACAACACGTCCCGTCGACCCGGCCTGGCCGGCCGTTCCCGTCCACGTCGGGTGCGTCACGGAGGATTGTCCATTTGCTCCGACCTGTGCCGCGGCTACCGCGCCTGGCAACAAGGCAAATGAAATTGACGGTGACGAACTGACGGGTGACCCACAGCTCGGCCGGCCACTCTGATTCGGATTCCGCCTGCTAGCTACTGTTTCTGCCACTGCCGCTGCCACCTTTTCTTAACTAGTGGAGCAGCTGGAACCAGTGCACCGTCGCGGCGGCACCGACGACCAATCAGGCTCTAGCATTTGCTCGGTCTGGGCAGGTCCGACGTCTCCTGCTTTTCTCCGATTAATCATGCATCCGTGCGTGCCGCGCCAAACGGCATGTGTACCGCTCGCCACAACATGATGTCGGCAAACTCGGCGTGCACGGACGGGCGCCTGCGATGCGTTTGGCGGTCCCTTCCGGGTCCCGGCGGCTGACGCGACACCATCAGCTGATGATCGATGCGATGCAATAATCAAAGGATGTAGCAGCAGCCGGAGGGCGGGCCCTGCTCCGGTTTCCCCAAGCGCAAAGATCATCACAAGTGATACCCCATTTGTTAATAGCAATCGGTTTCCACAGATTGGTCCACGTAGTTTGTTTGCACGAGCCGAGAATTAGATTGAAAATTAAGGCATGGCGTCTGATCAGTGGCTATTGGTCAAAACTGCAGTGCACGTCCAAATATAAATAAGCACTACTAGCATCATCACAGTGGTCAGTATCAGCATCCTCTGTGAGCATCGCAGTGTGAGTTGTCTCCAGCGCGCGCCCTGTCCGATTGCATCAAATGATCATACGACACCGGCGCCGTGACGTACGCACAGTACGTAGCTCCAAACTTGCTTACACGCGATAATAAAACCATTACGTACGGATAGAGACGGATCATCAACATTTCTTGAAAGCAATATATGCAGCGTCGTACGTCTCCACATCACGCAATGTTGCCCTACTAGTCATCTTTATTTGATTTTGTAGAGGCTAACTAATAATATGCATACGTAGTAGTAGTACGTACGTGCAGTATACATGGACCAGACCGGCCATCAAGCAACATTGCAACCAAGAACCAACACGCCAGCGGATGATCCCCAGCACAGGGTTTTTCAACAAAAAAATACACAAACCCGTGGACACGAAACTGACGACCACCGGTGGCGCGTCTCGTGCCGTGCCCATGCCGCCATCCTTGAATTGAGAGCTTTGGTTACAGGGCCAGGACGGACCCCAGGACGGACCCGGCCCGGACCTTGCCGCGCTCCCGTGGGCCTTCCGCCACCGCTTCCCTGGTGGGCAGGGCCCCATGTGTCACCGCCCTGGCCCTGTCCTTCCTCCTCTCCGCCGCTTCGTCCGCCGCCATCTGCGCGCTCCTGCACTCGTCGCTGCAGAACGCCGTGTCGCCTCTGTTCGCAGGCAAGCATGCATGGCTGGTGAGGACGCCGTTTCGAAAAAAAACAGGGGAGGGAAACGAAGGAAGGAAGGGAGGGAGGGAGAAATAGCTTGGCAAATACCTGTACATGAAGATGTCGCGGTTGCTGGCGAGCGGCTTCCGGCAGAGGAAGCACGCGTCCAGGAAATGCACGCTGTGCCCCGCTCCTCCCATGGGTGGATGGATCGACCTCTGTTCTCCTTCCCGCCTCGGATGCCGAGCGCCGCCACCGGCTAGCGAGCAATACGGATCCGTCTCGGCGGGCTCCACGCGCGCGGCGGCGCACGCACTACACCACCCGACCCGGCGAGACGATCGGAGGCTCTCTGCTTCCTCCTCGATCGCCTGTGCTGTGCAGGCTGTAGCGAGCGCCGAGCGGCAAATCAAATCGTCCGTGCTCTTTTTTTCCTCCGATTCCGCTGCCACCGGTGGTGCGGTGGTGCTTGGCTTCCTTGCGCGTCCGCGTCAAATGCGGGAGTGATGATGCTTGGTGGGGAGGCAAGGCAATATGTGGGGGAGCTGATGCTTCCTGCTTCCTGCCGTTTGTTGGTTTAATAATGCCGGAGGGAGGCAGCAGCAGCCACAGCCAGGACGAAGGAACCGCGTGGAGGTCGCTCTGGCCCCACCTGTCAGCATGCTCACGGATCCACGGGCCCCACTCACGATTCGTCCACTCGCTGCGCTCCACCCAGCTTCCTCGGGAGAAACTGTCACGGTGTCGCGTGGGCCCTTTTCAGTTGCTGGCCCCACTTGCCAGCGAGATCATTGGCTGTTGGGGAGGTGACGAACTGACGATTCTCGCGACGAATCTTCTCGTCAAGTAGGCTGCCCCATGCCATATGCGGCAAGCTGTCCCTCGTGTGGTCGTGTCCGTGGGATCACAGCAGCCTTGCAATGCACGCATACAAAATGAAGTCTCCGATTCTCTTTCGCCTGCGAATCCCCAGCTCCAGCCAGCCGTGCCCAAGACGACTTGAAGAGCTCGATCGATCGCGCAGCTGGTACGGGGAATGCATTCTCCTCACAGTTTCAGCAGCGAGTTGGAGCCCTGCCGGCTGCCGCCGTTTTAAATTCTCCACATGCTTCTGCCGTATCAATGGGGATTCATCAACTTGCCCTAGAATTTTTCGAGGGACATCTGGCGGGGGCGGCGGCACCACGCTTGAGCCGGAAGTGAGGCACAGATTCGTCTGCGTTTGGTGGACATGGACCGCAAATGACTTTTAGACTTGCAGTCAAGTCAATGGAGGCATTTCCTCGAGTAGTCGAGCAACTCGCATCATCAACCGGCCTGACCTGCACACGGCCGCGCTGCAGCGGTCCACTGAATGCTTTGCACGGTGTGCCCTGAATTCCCGAAACGCTGAGAAGACCTTGACCCACGAGGCCACGACCACGAGTCCCTCGGCATGGCCCATGGGGCGTCACTCTTCTCTAGTAGCACTTCTCCAAATCTTTTTCGTGGCAGTGGCAGTGCTTTTGCATGCAAGGTTTGATGGGTTGATTTCGTTGACTTGTACGAGTGGCAGGGTTCGTTTCAGCGGCTCATTGGATAGATAGACTGCCATGACAGTTACCGCCAAAACTAACAGCCAAATTAGCATCAGTCACTCTAGTACTTCAGCTCAAAGGAACCCATCAAATCAAAAGGTGGTGAACTTGTGGAGATTGGTTTGGCCGATGAAAGACTCCGCAGCTGGCAGGTGGAAATCAAACAGAAAAGGTGACAAGAGCGAAGACCGCTTCAAATTCTAGTACATGTTCTCCTGGATTCCTAAACCCCCGGCTCACGGTGGAGAATGAGAATGCACGGTTTGGTTCCACATGCAGAGACGGAAATCGCAAGGCTGGATTATTCCTCTCGGGCCCGGCATTTTCTTCGCGCTTCGCCGTCACTTGCTTCAATCAATTCAGTCCTGTCATGCCCAACAGGCAGCAGCAGTTTCCTCGCCTCCGGCCTCGCTGCGGTGGTGACGAGATGCGGAGGTCCGCCTCTTCAACCGATCTTCGTCCTCGTAGGGTCTTGGTCGAGTCCACCTAGGTCTTCGCTTTCGCCGTCGATGGTCACCGGTGGAGTTAGGTTTTGCGAGAAGGAGCATGGCTCCTCTGCGGTTTGTTTTCTTGGCGATGTCGGCGATGCGGAAGCGACGACGGCGTTAGCCCGCATAAATTCTCCCTCCTTCTTCCGTTCTCCGATGGCGATCTTCTCCGACGTCAACGAGAGAAGCCGGGGAGACCTCGTCTAGGAGTCGAGGGCCGACGCATCGTCTTCTTCTTCGGGTCATGATGTTGTTGACCCTGTTAATCTTAAGGAAGATGATCTTTGGTGAAAATCTTTATTTTTCGCGACCGCCGTTGCGCGTATTTCATTAAGAAGAAAAAAGTTCAAACAAGTTACACGGTAACCATGTAGTTACCGAAAGAAACCCTATGAGCTACCGGATACAGCATAAGGTGTTACATAGTTAAAGATGTGCGACGGGACGTAGACGCCGGAGATGGCACGAGATCACGCGCCAACACCCTCAAGGCCCTCCACGTTGAGCTCCATGGAGGATAGGTCGAAAAAGCACCGTCCAAAAGAAGCTCAAACGGCGGCGCTTGACCGGGACATGCCACGTCTAAAAGTCTCCCTCACCTTCTCTTTAATGGCGTAAGGTGCCTCTCCTTGGTCGACATGTTCCCCGCCTTACGAAGAAGCATCGCCGAGCCCGGAGGGTCGCGTTGGCTGCCCTCGGGCGGGCCGCATCGCGCCATCGCGGCGCGACAAAGATGATGATTGGCCGGAGTGCGGGAGCGGCGCAGCCTGGGCCCGGATTTGATGATGGGCGAAGCCAGCGGCCGGCACACTCCACTCTCAATCTCCGCTTGCCGCGCGATCAACGGTCCGGCACAACCTCGTCCCCGAGGACACGGGGTGGCGCCACATCGTCGACCATGGTGCCAACGCCAGAGTCTCGATCTCCGTTGTCGGGACGTCGGCCAAGTGAGGGCGGCGGTGACAACCTCGTCATGCAGACGACACCGGAGGCGCAGCCCGAGGGAGCGGCAGGTTCCTCCTGTATCGAAGGGGCCTCCACGAATGGGGCTGAGGTCGTAAACTCCGCCGCCACTAGATCCGCCCACCAGTCAGGCTGCACCAAGGGGGCAGGTGTTGGAGAGCGGGCGTCCCGCAAGAGCCGCGGCATAGAGGTCCAGGCCACGGTTTCAACAAGCATCGGGTCCCCCCCAAACGGGAGGCTCCACGCCTTGACGCGGCTCGGCCGCCAACGGGTCGATGCGGCGGGCGAAGCTCACGGTGGTGGTGACCATTGGGCAAGGGTCAACGGCATCCTTGTCGGCGACTAAGTTGGCCACCCCTCGGCTTTGCGTCTACGCCGCCGGCGACGACGGCGACGATGGTGGCCGCAGCCGGCGCCCCCACCGGGCGCGCGCATCGCCCGCCGACGAGGCACCCCGCAAGCGCCGTGATCGCCGGGCCAAGGGGAGCCGGGCAGGATCTCCCCCCTACGCGGATCGGGGCCACGCGCGATCTTGACTCGCCGAGCCCCGTGTCGCCGCCATCGCGCCGGGACGCACAACTTCGCCGAGTGCGCCGAGGTGGACGACGGTGCCTAATCCGGGCGTGCCTCGTGCTAAAGGCGGTGAGGCAGCGGGGACGAGGACGCACCGGGCGGCGATGTGGTCGCCCGCCAAGCGAAGAAGCAGGCCGACGAGTGAGGGCGGCCTGAGCCGCCGACGACGAGGGCCGGGCGAGGCACGCCGGTGCCCACGCCGCGCTCTACGGACGAGTGTGAAGCCGTCGTCGTCGATTAGGGGCGCCGACGGCGGAGGAGGGCCCAGCAGGGCCGAACACACGACGACGATGGTGGACGAGCCGACGGCGGAGGCCCGCAGCCGCGCAAGCCGTTGGTGAGCAGAGACACGCGCGCTGCGGCGGCTGTCGGCCGAGCCTGGGGTGCCGGCACCTAGCGGAAGGAAGAGGGCGCACCGCAAGGGCGTCGACGGAGCCTGTGGGCGGCCGGCGGGCGGCGACGACGTCGCCAAGGCCAGGGCCGGGCCGGGCTCGGCACTACGGCGGTGCCGTGCCGCCCGAGTTAGGTGGCGCAGCCGCCCCCTCGCCACGACCGGGTCCAGGAGCGGCCCCGGCGAGTAGGGGATGGACAACTGCGCCGCACGACGGTGGGGGGCCTCCGGCTCGACGAACTCCTCCTCGGTGTCCGAAAGTCGGAGAAGGAGCCGTCTACCCACCGCGATACCCTTGGGTCTCCCGACCGAGGAGATGGGTGGTGGGAGGCGCCGGCGAAGTTCGGGCAGCTTCCGGTGGCCGGAGTCGCCGAAGTAGCCGGGGGCGACAGAGGCGGTGACGGGTCGGAGCGGAGGGCCGCACGAGCACCGTCGCTCGCCCCTCCACCGGTGACGTCGAGGAGGCCAGAAGCGTGGGGATGACGGGTGATGCGGCAGGGACACGAGGTCGGCTGCGGTCGGCGGAAGTCGCGGCCTCGTCCACCTCCCGCCGCCGACGAGGGGGCCGCGGCCGGCAGCGGGCGGGCGCTGTGGCAACCCGCGCGCGAACCGGGGCCGGGGAGGGCGGAGAGAAGACGGCGAAGGGGCCGGGGGCCAGGGGCGGAGTCGCGGCGCAAGGCCGCCCCGGGCTGCCGGGCGCGGCGACGACGGCGACGGGAGGGGTCCTGGAGGGGCACCGCGAGGCCCGACGGGTAGTGGTGGCCGGCCCGGCAATCCCCGCGGGCGACGACTTGGCGAGGGCGGCATCCGAGGACCGGCAGCCGCAGCGGAGGAACGCCGGAGGCGGTGGCAAACGAACCGGTCCCCTCCTGGCGGCGCGAGGTCGGGGGACGTAGCAGCTGCCACCACCGCGAAGCGGCGCAGCCACCGCCTCCGCGCGACATCCGCCATCACCGGTCCGGCTGCCGGCGGTGACGGGGGCAGCTGCGCCGGCGCGCCCCCCGAGGGAGCCTCGAGGAGGAGGACGGGGGCCATGGATCCGTGACAGTAGTTCGGATCCGGGCTTGGATGGAGGTGGGGCGAGTAGGATGGCCGGGGTGGGCAGCGGCGGCGCCGCCGTTTCCGCCCGCTGGAGCGCCGGGAGGGTCGGGTGGGGAACGGGAGGAAACATCCTCTTTTCCTTTGGTGAAAATCTGAGCTTTGCTCGGGTTGCCGACGGTGGAATCGAAGGGTGCGTCAGGGGTATGGGAGTTGGCCGATGCGCTTGGGAGGTAGTGTACTCAGCTGATTCACATAGAAGTAAGCCCTCATCTGCGGCCTCCACCTTGTGGAATTTGGCTCTAGTGCCTGACGACGATTGGGAAGCGGCTTCGGCGGCGGTTGACGAACGGATCTGTAATGCGTTAAGATGAATAATTTTCCTTCTAAAAAAATAGGCAGCAACAGTCGATCAAGTACTCTTTCGGTCTCAAAAAATGAGACGTTGACATGGTTCAAATTTATTGTCTTTATTTAGCCAACAATTAGTCTAACATAATTTGTTAAGTATGGTAGTAGTAATAATATTGAGTTTGTGTTTAGAAATACGTTGCCAAGATATTTTATGATATTGTCAAGTTCTATGGACTCTATTACTAGACAAACATGCACACGGAGTACACTTCGCCAACACGTTTTCTCTCATGTTTCTCAAGCGTTATTTCCCATTCTTCTTCCTCCTCACACTGCTTTGGGGATGGTCCACCTAGCCTGCTTTGGGGATGGTCCACCTAGCCTGGTTTTGGCGGCGTGGACGTCGCACCGCCACCCTCGTCTACCGCCACCACTAACCTAAGCTTCTCCTCTAGATCTGCCTCAAACGCTGCTTCCTCCACCACCTTCGATCACGGGGCACTTCTGTTACTGCCGCCATGCTAATCCCTCCTCTTCCTCTCTGGTGGACACCCCGCAATGGCAAAAACCAACCAGCCTCTCCCACCGTGCCCCTATCGCCATCTCGACCATGGTCACCGCGGGTCTTGCAACCTCCCTGGCGACCCCTTCTAAGCGCAAAGGGCATAGAAACCCTCGAGACCCGAACCCTAACGACACCACCAGCTTCGTCGTCTCTACACGGCGATGGTGACATTGATTTCTAGTGTTTCAAGCGTTTCCACACGTGTGTGCGGAAGCGTTTCCAATTTTTTTTTTTTTTTTTATTAATTTTCTTCTTGTAGACTAGATCTCTCCTTTTTTTATAATAATTAAATAGGCCGATCTGTTGCCATATTTTTTTAGCAAAAACGCAAGCAATTCCTTAAAAGAATGACAAAAGGTGCGGACTTTATATATGGAGAGAAAAAGAGCTCGTATTTAGTGGCTCCAATGGCCCCAATTTTAATCAGGATTCAGAAGCCAAACCAAAAAACGAGCAAGGCTTGGATTGCTCATGTAATTGCGCCGGACACGAAAAACCTTCCGCTCACTTCTTTGTTTCGCGTCGGATACGTACAAACGCAAACAAGGGTCGTGGCTACTTGGTCCTTACGATCGAGGAGAATCCTTGTCTAGTACTAGGAACGTGCAAGAATTCATTCGCCATCCGTGGGTACGTTGGGACGAGCCGGCCGGAACCGAACCGGTGTACGTGAAGAAGCTTCCGCGAGCTCCTCCGCCTAATGCTGTGGTTGAAGCTGCCGCTGGGCTCGCTGGTCCCTCTGCGCCATCGCCGCCGCCGCCGCCGCCTGCTGCTGCTGCTGCTGCTGCGCCGCCATGAGTGCCTGCTGCTTCTTCCTCCGGTGCCTGATGCGGTCCATGTCGATCTGCTCCCTCCTGCAATCGTCGCTGCAGAACGGCGTGTCCCCTCTGATCCACGCAGTGTTAGTTTGCTAATAATCCTCTTTCTTCAATTCACCGGCGTATGCAATCAATTAATGTATAAACGCGTAGGCATGGATGCAACCGACCTGTACATGAAGATGTCGCCGCAGAGCGCCTTGCGGCAGAGGGTGCACTCGTCCAGGAAGCTATTGGGCTCCCTCCGCCTCCGTGTCGGGGACGCAGAACATGGACGGCGCGCGCCTCGGCGTCGCCGTGGCCGGCGACGTGGGGCTCCTGCCGTCGTCCGCCGCCTTGGCGCTGCCGCCGTCGGTGGAGCGCCGCGGCCGGTGGGCCTGGGCGCTGCCGCCGCCCGAGAAGACCGCCGCGAAGTCGGGGTTGCCGAAGGCGTGGAAGTAGGACGACGTGAACTCCATCCGGCCGGCCGGCGTCGTACGTCCCTGGCAGCACGTATGGCACGCGCGCGCGGGCCGGTCCAGGGAGCTGTCGACGTCGCACCGCAAACGGAGGCGCAGCTGGGCTTCGCTTGAGAGAGAGGAGGCGGAGGGAGGCTCGGTTTTAAACCAGCCTCAACATGGTAACGGTATGGCGGTTAATTAACGAACTCGTGCCTGGCTTTCCTTGCCATGGGAGGAGGGTTGGCGAGAAGCACGGATGAATGCATGTGGTTAAATCCGGCATGCCAGCCCAGAGGTGCCTTTGTGCTCTGGCTTACAGCTCCATTTACCTGGCCTAGTATGTTTTAAAGTTAGCTGCATCATCAACCCAGAGTCCAAAGATAGATACTACTAGCTAAGTTTTTAATTTTGTTTTTTTGGAAGAACTAGCTATAGTATGTTGTTCATAAATAAACCTATGGAAATGGAGGAGCTTTATTATGAGTCGATTGGAGGAAGTACTGGCACCCAATCTGATCAGCGATCAGTGCTGGAGTGGGAACTCAGAACACCACACTACAAAACTACAAAGTGAAAACAACAGGTGCCCACGGCCCTTGTCACCACAAATTGCAGTCAGGGCGACAAGCGAAAGCGAGTATTACAGTGTTTTCCCACGTCCCTTGTCACCACCAATCGCGTTTATTCATGAATGAGCACGTTGACGTTGCAATCACATGCGTACCAATCCATGTGATGGGCTGATGGCAACATACTAAATCAATCAATGGTTCGATTAACGCCCCAGCCCCCAACCAGCAGCGACGTGCAAATGGTTCCGTGCACGCTGCTTCTAGAAAACAGCAACTGCATATATAATTGACGTTTTCTAATTTCTAGTTATATAGTATGTTCTGATGTCCATTTCACAATCGACGCATCTGTTCCGTTCGGTTGGTTGGTCGCTCGGCATCAGGCACTCCGCCCTCACATGGCTCGCTCCAGCGGCCCGAGAGGGAGAGGGAGCACCAGCAGCCGGTGCACGGCTAGTGGCGCGGCGCGAGACGCGACGCGACGCGTGCGAGCGCGCGCCGCCGGGCTCTCACGTGTGCCGTGTGCGGTGTGCCCCGGAACGCCCGGCACTCGCCGCCGCCCCGTCCATATATCTCTCGGTGGCCGATGAGATGTCGTAACGTGTCAAGAATCTTTGCACGGGGAGAAGCCCCAAGTGTGCCTTTCTTTAGGGTTGTTTCGGAGGGTGCGTAGGCTACCTAGAACGATTCGCTCTCTCGGGCTTTCCATGCTTGCAACTTGCAGAAGCACCAGCGACGCAGTGAAAGAGTTAACAATCGACGGAGTTCATCGACCATCCGTGCTCGTGGTGATTTGTTAACTCCGAATAGCACATTCACAAGTGCTGGTCGATTAGCACTTGTGATTAATTATATGACCATTTCTGGTTGGTGAAAGTCAGAGGCGATCGATCTTGCAGTGTTTGGGATCCATTAATTCCGATCCTGTGGCAGGCATGTCTGCCCGTACAAACAGTACGGGTCCGTAGCCTTTTCGCGTTTCTGTTGAAACCATGTACTAGAAATTAGTATTTCTTTCAGTTCATCTCAAACTGATGAAACGTTTTGTTACTAGTTCATGGAAAAGGAAAACAAGAAGTGACGACATACTGATAAATTTTATGGGTATGCCAGAGAGGCACGAATGATAAGTCCGTTGTAGGTGCTTTTGACCTACTGTACGTACGCATTTTCGACCTCGACATGAAGGTGAAAGAGCGAGCGTGTGTATTCTTATTGGTGTAACAATCTCCCCTTCTTGTAATCTCTAGATGTAACTTGTGATACTCACTTGGCCTTCTGGCCCTGCCACCCACCGGCCACGCCGGGATCTATGTGTTGGGCCTGTGGACCGAGTAAGGTGAACCTGCGCTAACGAATGAGAATACTTCGTCAATTCTCTGTTTACTTCTAAATCTTTGGAACTCACCTAGCCAAGCTCACCTTCGCGCCGAGAGCTCCGTGCGGGAACCTTCGCTTGGGGCCTTCGCACAAGAACGCTCAAGGTGGCCTCCGCGCGGGAACCTTCGCTTGGGGCCTTCGCACAAGAACGCGCAATGTGGCCTCGCGGGAACCTTCGCTTGGGGCCTTCGCACAAGAACGCGCAAGGTGGCCTCCCGCAGCGGGAACCTTCGCTTGGGCCTTCGCACAAGAATGCGCATGGGGCCTTCGCACAAGAATGCGCAAGGGGACCTCCGCGCGGGAACCTTCGCTTGGGGCCTTCGCACAAGAATGCGCAAGGGGACCTCCGCGCCGGAACACGCAAGCGCCTTGGCACCAAAATCACGCAAGGCAGGGGTTCAATGAGCTAAGCTCACCTTCTTGCTTGGATCTTCGCGCCAAGAGCTTTGTGCAGGACCTTCTCTTGGGGCCTGTGGCGGGAACCTTCGCTTGGGGCCTTGGCGCAAGGTTGCGCAAGGCCAAAACTACAAGATACATGAAGGTTGGAGATGAATACGCAAGGCCGACGCAGCCTTGGCCGGGACGCGAGGCACTGGGCGCAAGGCCCCCCTCCGCACAAACAACCGGGCGCAAGGCCCCCGGCGCGCAACACAAGGCCCCGCGCAGCTTGGGCCGGCCCGTTAGTGCACAAGAGGAGTTTGGAAGCTTTGTTGGGCCGAATCGAGGTGATTTCCTTCTCCCACGGGTGGCTGGACAGATGACAGGGATGCCCTCGGGTTTCTACAATTCGTATAGAATATTCGAGGAATATTCGTAGGGCATTCTTGTATTTGGACCAAAGGGCGTCCGTGCGCCTATAAAAGCGAGGGGGGGCACCCCGGTGTAAAGACGGTTGGTGAGAAAGTAGTGAAACCCTAATTTATCATCTTTCGTTACGCTAACATCATCCCCGCCCGAAAGCATCGTTCGAGCGGGAGTCGCGTAAGGCCTCGAGATTTCGCGCAAGGCTCCGTCATGCGAAGGTCCTACCCGTGTTCGGAGACCTCGCACTAGGCCTCGTCGTCGAAGGTCTATCCGGTGTTCGAACTGCACTCCAACATTTGGCGCCCACCGTGGGGCTTGAGAGGTCACCTCACGATTTCCATAGACATGGTGCAAAAAGAAAAGCGAAGGCTTCGTCCACGAGCCTCCACTCCATCGCACCTCGGGAAGCAAGGCCTCCCCGAAAGGCAAAGAGTGTCACGCCACTCCGCACGAAGACCCTCCGCTTGAGGATCGTGATGAAGAGGAAGTTGAGTCCCATCCCTCGGCGGTGGAAGAAACGAACAACAATACGGCGGGGGCGTTGAGGGCGACCCCGAGTGGAGCAACCAACGGCCCAGGCGATCGCGCAGCGATTCGGGGGCGGCGGGAGAGCCACACTTGCAACCCAGGCCTATGATGAGCTCTAACGGCTACGAGCCGAGCTACATGTTTTGCAGCAGGAAAAGGAAAGAAGGGTCGAAGCACTCGTTCAGGCGCGAAGGGCACAAGAAGCGTCGAAGATTGTTGACACATGTTAACGTATACTTTTAATTGTCAACTAAACATGGAAAAGGACTAAGATATAATTAGATAACCTTATTAGGGGTTTATACTAATGATTTCCATGAGTTTTGGTAAAGTTGTGATTTGCGAGGGACTTAACAGGAAAACGGTAGAATTCGTAACGCAATCCAACTCGAAACAAGTCTAGAAGGCTCGGATTACACGGCGTGAACGAAACTTAACACCCAAGAAAACATCATCTAGAAGACTCCGGAAGCCCACGACGCACCGCGGGACCCGTGGTGGGACACCCTGCGGGCGATCGGCCCAATAATCGGGCCGATCGGCCGCCCTGCGCCAAGCAAGCCCCGCTTCGAAGCTTCCTCAACCGACTCTAAGACGCAATCTAATCCACCCGTTTAATGTCGGTTTGATCTGAGGGCGTCGGTGGGAGCACGAGATGGATTTAGATCCAACACCTGGCACCTCCTGGGACTATATAAAGAGACCCCCAGACCCCCCTTTCGGGGCATCTCAGATCATCTCATACATATCTCATCAGATGGAGGCACGACCGCCTGGAGAATTAGATTAGACAACTACAATCTAATAGAATAGATCTAGTAGAGAGTTAGGGAGAGCGGAGCTGCGTTCGATTCTGGAGAAGTCTTCGGCGTTACGGTATATCTTTGTATTTCAACTCTACTAGACTTTATGCCATAATTAGATATATCTTTTCTAGTACTTTTATGCCTTTCATGTTATTGATATAGTTATTATACTATTGCATGGGATCTCCGCTCGTATTGAGGGCTCTAGTTATGCTAGGTAGCTAGAGTAGTAATTTATAGTGTAGGCGTGGTGTCTAGGCTATAGGTTACCCGAGGTTGCGCCCAATCCCACGGTTAGTTGTGGTAGCCCGGGGGGTGACTTGACCCTGTCGGTCTTTGTAATCCACCACGTTCGGGTTGGTGTTTCGTAGAGCTTTTTGGCGGCCTTCCCCGATCACCCTTTCCCCAGTCTTTTTCGAGGATCGGGGACGGTACCGCTGCTCCAAAGTGTATTAGAATAATTGTTATCATAGAACCAAAGTACTAGAGAAGTATTCAGGAACCTAGATCTCTCCGTTGTCCTCTCGACCTAGTTATCTACTCTATATTATAATATTCTCCTGGTTAAATGCTATTAATTATCATACATATCATATACATTATTTACCCCCTCACTTTAGTTTAGTTGGTATATTAAGTTAGTAGATACATGATTTTGATTTATCATAGTCTTTACCCTTGCTTCCCTGTGGAAAATATAAATAACGATACTCTGGAATACTCCCGGGTAAAAGCTACAATGGTATTTTTATTCTGTGCGCTTGCGGAACCCCTTTATATTCTTTTTGCACTTAATAAATACCAACAAGCACAAGCTGCGAGCTTAGGCGGCGGTGGCTTTGCTACAAGCGGAGATCCTTAGCATGCCTGTCCCTCGGCCCGAGGAAGCCGTGCTCCCCTTCAAGACTTTGCTAGCCTCACCATCACCCATGCTCAGTTGCATCCCTTGGCACCAACTACGTCAATAGTGTCTCCGGTGACCAACGCCAGAGCCTTCGACCCAAGATCACCACTATCTAAGGGACTTGCCGCTTGTGTGGCGATAAGATACAAGCCCATTCAACTCCCGCGGTTCAATGGCGGGACCAACCCGCACCAATTCATTATGAGCTATGAGGCGGCCATAGTATCCGCTAGAGGGGACGACGCGATGATCGCCAAGTCTTTCATAATCGCGGCCGAAGGAGACGCTCTGTCTTAAATGCACGCGATCTTTGAAACCAAGCCTTCGTCTACTCACCGGGAAATCTACGTGATAAAATCTTGGCAAACTTCAAGGGTTATGTCGAAGAGTCAGCGACCTCCATGGACCTCTTCCAATGTAAGCAAGGGCAGAATGAGCCGCTTAAGGACTACTTCTAGCGATTCCTGCAGATCAAGGCAAAGGCGCCCGATGTTCCCGTTGAAGTCGCCATAGATGCGGCGATAAAGGGCTTACGCATAGGACAATTCATTTCGCACTTGGCATGAAAAAGACCGACCACCATGCAGCAACTTTGTGAACAATTTGAAAAGTGGAGTAAGTCTAATAGCGACTACCACAAGAGATTGGAGGAAAAAAACCAGAATAGGCAGCTAGCAAAAAGCAACCAGAGAGGTGCGCAAGGCGTGCTCAGCCAGACGGGGCAAGGCCAATAAGTATTCATGGCAGATACCCCAGACGGAGGTGTCCGAAACCAAGAAAGGCCTGCGTCTGTGAATCAAGCTCCATTCCAAAAGCGGCCCCAAGCGAGGCCCGGAGGCCAGGGAAAAGATTGTCCTAGGAAGCCGAGAAAGCGTATTATGTAATTCACGGAGAGGAGCAAGGCCACATCTCTAGGAATTGCACGGAGCTCCGGCAAGCTAGAGAAAGAGCAAAGCATAGAAGCAACCAGGGGCCTTCAGCACCCCCCGCGCGCCACCAGCAGTCACGTCAAGGGGAATAAACCATACCTTCGCGCCACCCCAGCCACATCACCCAAACCCACCTGCGCCGCCGGCCTTGCAATACTACCCTCTGTATCACAACAACACGCCACCTCAGGCTCAGATGCAGCCGCCCCCGCAAGCTAGCACATATTACCCAAGCTTCTTACCGGCATGGCGCCCGCAACCCTCACCACCAAGCACGCTGGTGAATCATCATGAGGAGTCGAGCATGTTGTACCCCAATGCTAGAGCATCTTATTTTGCCTACATAAAAACAAACCCGACAAGGCAGATATCAACCACCCTTGCCCCCGCAAGGTACCTTGCCCCCACCTCCGCAGTTGCCAACAACAAAAAAATGAGCCAAACACCGAGAATCAAGT
Source organism: Hyparrhenia diplandra (assembly GCA_015847255.1). Lineage (NCBI taxonomy): Eukaryota > Viridiplantae > Streptophyta > Magnoliopsida > Poales > Poaceae > Hyparrhenia > Hyparrhenia diplandra. Next base: position 38,396 of record JADLZK010003497.1, read on the forward strand.
GAATATACACACCCCCTGCCAACCATTGGCATGATATTGCCCATAGCTGGAGGTTTTTCTATGGGGTTTGAAACAAAGAGGCAAAAGAGAGATCACCTAAGATTGGTGAATAATGTAGCGGTGCAGGCTCCATTCAAGTGCAATGATCGGTCCAAGGTCTCAATCAGCTTCTCATAAGAGGACTTACAGCTAGAAAGCTACCCGCATGTTGATGCGATGGTAATTAAGGCCAACATATCTTCGCATGGTCATCCTTGGATCTACAAGGGGTAGGTAGAGACATCATTGATCATGCCTTGGACATCAACCAAAACATGCGTCCAAGGAAGCAAAAGCAGAGAAAGATGTCCGACAATAGAATCATGGGGCTCAAGAAAGAGGGCGAAGAGAAGACGAGTTTCACAACACCCTTCGGCACATATTGCTTCATGAGAGTGCCGAAAGGTCTCAAGAATGATGGAGCCACCCTTGCCAGAATGATGAAGAAAGTCCTTGGCACACAGTCGCAAGGCAATGTCATAGCCTACGTGGACGATATCTTGGTGATGAGCAGAAAGGAGTCCGATCACCTCAAGGACTTGCAAGAGACCTTCGCCAGCCTAAGGAACGCAAGACTAAAGCGCAACTCAGACAAGTGCATCTTCGGGGTAACCAAAGAAAAAATGCTAGGCTACACAGTGAGTGCGGAGGGTATCAAGGCAAACCCAGAAAAGACAAAGGCAATATCGGAGACAAGGGAACCTTCGACCAAGAAAGAGGTTTAAAAGCTAACGGGAAGAATAGCAGCTCTCAATAGATTTATCTCAAAATCTACGGAGAGGAGTCTCCCATCCTTCCAAGTTCTCCAAGGCTCAGGAAAAATTGCATGGGTCTAGCCAAGCCCTCGACAGAAACCTTAGGAAAAGTTTGCATTAGAAAAAGTTAGCAAGACTATAATGCTAACTCAAAACGAAGATTAGAGGCAGCTCATAATAGATGCTCTGAAAAATATTATAAAACCACAAAGCAAGGATGAGGTAGCCAGAATCGAGGCAAGGGCTAGAAATTACGTGTTAGTCGAAGAAGTGCTGTATAAAAAAGGTGTGGTACAACCCTTGCTGAAATGTATCTCTCAACAAGAAGGAATAGAGTCTGCTACAAGAAATCCACTCAGGGGTTTGTGGCTCTTTTGGGGGCGGGGGCCATCTCGGCGAAGGCCATAAGGCAAGGCTTCTTTTGGCCAACGCATATAAAGGACCTTGAGCACATAGTAACAACTTGCGAAGCATGCCAAAACCTTTCAACCCATCAAAAGGGACCTTATTTGGAGTCACGGCGGATCCCCCTTTATGGCCGTTGCAAAAGTGGAGCATGGACTTGATAGGATCTCTACCACCATCCCAAGATTTGGAGTGCCAAGCACTCTCACAGTGAGACAATGGCAAGCGAGTTTGACTCGAGAAGTTTAAAGAATTCTCGCGCAAGCATGGGAACCAAGGTAGCCTTTGCCTCCGTGTACCACCCTTGATCCAATGGAGCGATAGAAAGAGCAAACGAGTCATATTCTTTGCAATCTCGGAGAAAGCTGTTCAACCCCCGCAAGGGCAAATGGGTAGAGGAGCTCCGGTCGAAGTGATGTGGTCGCACAACACCATCTGTATGTAGAGCAACGGCTACACCCCATTCAAGTTGTTGTATAGTGAAGAAGCCATGCTACGAGGAGATAGAACATCAAAGCCTTCGAAAGTGATGAAGCAAGAGCTCGTAGAAGACGAAGAGTATGCAAAGGAAACAATAGAAGAAGCAAGGCTTGAGGCCGCTAGCAATATAGAAAAGTACCAAGCTGAGAACAAAAACTGGAGGGACCAAAAGGTCGTGAGAAAAGAAATCAAAGACGGCGATCTTATTCTGAGGAGGAAGCCAAATGCCGCGACAACGAGGAAACTCCAACCAAAGTGGGAAGGACCTTATCACGCCAAGCCCCTTTGGAAGAGAAGGGTTTTTCTACTCGATGTCAATCGAAGGTGTCACCACCGACAATACGTGCAATATCGGTAACCTTCACCGCTTCTACATATAACTTGTAAGAACCAAAGCTCTCGCATGGTGTAAGCAAGAGCCAAGGCATTTACTATTTATGCATTTTTACTTTTCAATCAAAAACGCTCGTACTCTTTTCCTCACAAGGGGACTCCTTGCGGAGGTGAGGTTTTTAATGAGACGAGACCTATGTAAAAATTCCTTTTAGTTTATATAAAGTATGTGTTTCCGGTGATTCGCGCAAAAAGTCAAAATTGGCCGTCTAGGATGGCCTGTTATTCGACAAACTAAAACTTTCTTGGAGGACCTTGCGCGGTGCGAACCGAAGGTTCTTCGCCACGCAACGACCTCTAGGGCCATCAAAGACCCGCATACCTGGAAAAGACCTGAGAAGCTCGGGCACCGGGGAGTTTTTTCTCATGCTGGAAAAGACACGAGAAGATCAGGCACCAGGAGCTTTTTTTTTTCATACGGAAAAGACACGAGAAATTCAGGCACCGGGAGTTATTCTCATGCACGGAAAAGTCCGAAAAACACGGGCACCCGGGAACTTTGTTCATTACAAAGTGGCTAGTCGGAAAAGTCCTCTACGAAAAGTAGGCATAGATGATTAAACGACGATTGCTTTCTATCATTGCAATTGCTTTTAGTCGGACCCTAGCGCGAAACGACATACATGAGTCCAGCGCAAGGCCTGGTGCCTTCGTCTCATGCCTACGCAGCTAATAACATCTGATCAAGGCTACAAGCCTTAGCAACAAAAATCTTGATGAACCTCCCGCAAGGCCCAGCCTCTTAGCTGTGCGCAAGGTGGGAGACACCCCAGGCGCAAGGCCCCTCAATGAGCCCTCGCGGGAGGCAGCTCAAACGCAAGTGCAAGGTCGAGACTCTCGCCTAGCCCAAACACGCCAAACTGGCGCAACCATGCACAACAAAAATCACGCCAACCAAGCTAACACACCAAACCAACAATTTTACTCTAGCAAGGCGCAAGTGCATAACCAGGAGTTTCATCCAACTTAAATAAGTACTCTGTCACAATAGCCGGGAGTTTCACCCAACATAAATAACAAGTTCAGAGCCTTGCACAAGTTCAGCAACAAAGGCTGGTGCGCGGCATTTAACAAGTGCTCACAATAAATCCAACGTAGTCTAAGGTCTTAAATTGTGTGGCAACAACCTCGCACAACCAAGCCCAGCACTAAAACCTACGCCAAGTCTCCCGCAGGCGTAGAGGTCGTGGGACCCCTAGCATCAATGTTCTCGAGGCACGTTGGGCGTCCCAAAGAAGCAACGGCGTTACGCAATAGCGGCGGCTAGCCGCATGGCGGCCCTCCGTTTCTTGCCTCAGCAACCTTTGATCCCACGAGGAGGAAAAAACATATATATGAATACATTCAAATCATGCAAGCAAGTGTCTTGTACAAGTGCCTTGTATGCATACTTTCAAAAAAGAGAATGGAAGAATAAGTGTCATCTTCTTGCGTCCGTCTCCATGTTAGTAGGAGGTTGAGTAGGTTCGAGATGGGTAAGAACCTCTATTCCTCTCGTAGGCGTCTCTTTGTCCTGGTACAATAGGAAGGCGGGGTCAAAAACAAAACGACATCATCAGGCAAGGTGGCACTGCGGAGAATGGCCAAGCAACCCACTACCGTGGGAACTTCTTCAACAAGAACGCTGGCGAGCCTCGGAGGGCCTTGGAGTCTCCGATCCACCAGCTTTTGAATTCGGTTAAGACCCACCCTTGAAAGAAAAAAAACACACAAAAAACACATTGTGGTAGTCGCATGCCAAAAAATAGAGAGAAAAAGAGTGAGCCTAGGTTAATACCTTGGTTGTCTCATTTGTGTTGGCCACGACACCCTTTTCCCCCTTGCATGCTTGCGTATCCTAGCAAGGCCATAGAAAGAGAGAAAAAGAAAGGGTTAAGTTCAAAAGTTGAAACGGTGCAAAGTGAGAAGCCACCTCAAAGATAAGCACGAGCGAGAGGTACCTTCGTCGCGTTAACGAGAGAGTGAGTAGCCGGGGGGCTGTGTGTAGGCATCGATCCACTAGCCTTCGCGGCCGAGCTAGAACCACCCTCGCCGCCGCCTTGCGCCTGACTTGCCTGCGCCCACAAAAGTTTTCAACTGCAAAAAACACAATGATAGGGAGGGGACATCCAAACTCTATGCTTGGCTTATGTGTAGAAAGTCCAACCTTGTTGCTAAAGAGCCCGACAGCGTCGCGAGCCTCGTCAGCACCGTAGGGTTTCCAGAAACAACAATTAAACCTTTTCACATTCTTCACCAAACCCTCAGTAGGCACACCTAAGGTGCGGTCACTTTCGGTGGCTAGCTTTTCACTTGCCCGCATGCTCATCGATGCACATACTCTCTCTTCGATACCTCGCCAAGGATAGCACTGACCATTTGAACAACCTTTTTTCAAGTAGTCGGACCCTTCCACCTGAGAAGGTAAAGTACTCCGCAGTATAGGGCAAGGGATGCCCTTAGCCGAAGGTAGCTCTGGTAGCACCTTCACCTCAACCTCCACTTTAGTCCGATCTTTATTCCTATCCCGACGAAGAGGCCGGTATTGGGCAGCAGTAATCTCCTCCACCAAGTCCCTACCACCGAGTACTTGCAAGCCAAAGCAAAGGCCTTCTCACACATCTCATGTCTCTGAGGTTTATTTTTGAAAGACACACCAAATGCTAAACCATGCATAGGTGTCAACTCTGAAGCAAACGCATAGCGAGGATCCTTACCCCGCACTAGTATTGTCTTCACATAGAACCAATGATCCATCCAGCCATTGTCTAGCCTGCTCTTCTTGGTGAAGGAAAGCTCCAAGCGGGGATCCTCTTGCCTTTTCTTGGGATGAAAGTGCAACACCCATATTGAAGCTTGGGGTCGTCACCACGCGGCGAGAACTGGCGGTGCATTTCATAGCGCTCCACAAACACATTGGCATCGGACTCCATGCCATAGGACTCACAAGCCCCAGGAACTTAGTGAGTGCGAGGACCGCGCGAGGTGTCAGCGATGAAGGCGAATCTTTGAAAGCGTCCAAAACCGATGCCACAAACCTTCGCAAGGGATGAAGACCGCACTTGAAGAAATCAGTGAAGACCACATCCCACCCGTCGGATGACGGAGCCTCCTCAGGACAACAAAGGCTCCTAGTACGGTGGCGAGAATGGGTTGGGCCTCAACACTTGAGTCTTAGCCCACCCTTCGGGAAAGTAGCCAAGTTGCTCAAACCTTTTGACATCCCCTTCGGTGACTCTTGACGCGCCTAGCACATAGGTCAATTCTTTATCCTTAGCCATGTTGTCCCACTCCTCTTTAGTGAAGAGTTCAAAAAAGAGAACCCTACGTCCGAGAGTTCCTCTCCAAACAGCTCCGGATCCTCCGCAGCCACTAGCATGCAAAGCTTGCCACACCGAAATCTTCAGGCGCAACGTGCGTAGCGGCATTGAGAAAGCAATTTAATAAGCCTACGCAACATCACCAACCAATGTGCGGAATTAACACATTTGGATCTTGATGCCTTTATAGCGCCACCAACTCATATATGAAAGTAAATTGCAATCTCCGTTCATAAAAAAAAAGAGAGGAAGGAAAAATACAAAAACCCCAAGCTCCGAGCAAGGACGGCGGGGGGAAGGATGCTAAGCGTAGCCTCACCTCTCGGAGCTCCGGGAGAAGTAAGGCCGAGGGGACCGTCTTGCACCGGACCTTGCCCTTGGGGGGGAACTGTTGGGCCTGTGCACCGAGTAAGGTGAACCTGCGCTAACGAATGAGAATACTTCGTCAATTCTCTGTTTACTTCTAAATGCAGGAACTCACCAAGCCAAGCTCACCTTCGCGCCGAGAGCTCCGTGCGGGAACCTTCGCTTGGGGCCTTCGCACAAGAACGCGCAAGGTGGCCTCCGCGGGGAACCTTCGCTTGGGGCCTTCGCACAAGAACAGCGCAATGTGGCCTCCGCGCGGGAACCTTCGCTTGGGGCCTTCGCACAAGAACGGCGCAAGGTGGCCTCAGCGGGAACCTTCGCTTGGGCCTTCGCACAAGAATGCGCATGGGGCCTTCGCACAAGAATGCGCAGGGGACCTCCGCACGGGAACCTTCGCTTGGGGCCTTCGCACAAGAATGCGCAAGGGGTCCTCGCCGGAGCCGAAAGCGCCTTGGCACCAAAATCACGCAAAGCGGGGTTCAATGAGCTAAGCTCACCTTCTTGCTTGGATCTTCGCGCCAAGAGCTTTGTGCGGGACCTTCTCTTGGGGCCTCTGGTGGGAACCTTTGCTTGGGGCCTTCGCGCAAGGTTGCGCAAGGCCAAAACTACAAAAGATACATCAAATTTGGAGATGAATACGCAAGGCCGACGCGCGAAGCCGGGACGCGAGGCTTTGGGGCGCAAGGCCCCCTCCGCACAGCAACCCGGGCGCAAGGCCCCGGGCCAAACACAAGGCCCCGCGCAGCTTGGGCGGCCCGTTAGTGCACAAGAGGAGTTTGGAAGCTTTGTTGGGCCGAACCGAGGTGATTTCCTTCTCCCACGGGTGGGCTGGACAGATGACCGGGATGCCCTCGGGTTTCTACAATTCGTATAGAATATTCGAGGAATATTCGTAGGGCATTCTTGTATTTGGACCAAAGGGCGTCCGTGCGCCTATAAGCGGGGGGCACCCCTGGTGTAAAGACGGTTGGTGAGAAAGTAGTGAAACCCTAATTTATCATCTTTCGTTTCGCTAACATCATCCCCGCCCGAAGCATCGTTCGAGCGGGAGTCGCGCAAAGGCCTCGAGATTTCGCGCAAGGCTCCGTCATGCGAAGGTCCTACCTCGTGTTCGGAGACCTCGCACTAGGCCTCGTCGTGCGAAGGTGTATCTGGTGTTCGGAACTGCACTCCAACACTATGGCTTGGGGGGGGGGGGACACTATGGCTTGGGGGGGATGATGGTAGTACGATCTAGGTAGTGTCCAGCGTACTATCGTAGAATCAATCATGGTCCGTTCATCAGGTAGCCTGAAACGAGATGTTGTTGCACAGTTTGCCACAGTATGGCTTTAGCCCATACTACTGTGGCAATGTATGGCACCTGATGCTACCGTAGTCCGTGAAACTTCATATGTGAATATATCTGTGTACATGGCACAATTGACACACGCTTGGTTGCGCCGACCAACGGAACAAAAAGCTGTATTAATGCGATAATCCGCACAAAACCCGGCAGACGTACGATCTGTTCTTTCTCCAGCACAACAGTCCCCAGGACCTCAACCGCTCAAGCTGCTCCTCCATCTTGTCCGCTGGAGGCCACATGCGTACTACCCACCCTACCAAGAGCTTGAGGCGTCGAGGTCGAGACATGACATGCGCAGCCAATCAGTTCGATTCGTGCGCAATGATTAACTGAAGGCCTGAAGCCGACATGTCGCAATTGTATTTTGGATGCCGGTGCGGTGCCTCGACCGATCACCGCGCCCAGAGGGGAATCCTGTGCGGGCTGCTGCTCTGCCGCTGCCGCTCCCGGTCCCGCTTCGTCGCCGCAGCGGGCTGCTGCCTGGACCTCCTCTCCCTCGCCTCGTCGGCCTCGATCTGCTGCTGCCGGCACTCATCGCTGCAGAACGGGGTGTCGCCCCTGCACGTACATCCACGACCAGACGCGCATCGATCGACCCATCACAACCAGAACATGGCGGCGGCCGGCTTCGAATTTATTTGCACATGAGCCAGCGTGTTTACCTGTACATGAAGATGTCCTTGTTCCCGCCAAGATGCCGCCCGCACCGGAAGCAGGTGTCGAGGTAGTGGTGGTGGAGCTCTCCGGCGTTGTCAGTGTTGCCGCGGGACGCACGGCGGGTCCTCGGCGACGGCGAGCTTGTGTTGCGACCTGGCACCGGGTGGTGGCCTGGGAAGCTCGTCTCGACGACGTAGCCGGCGTTGGTCCCCATGAGTTGGGGAAGTAGTAGTCGTCCTCCATTCGTTTTCTTTTGGCTGGCTCGTTCCCCGGCCCGGTGGGTTGCCTTTCACTTTTCACTTGCTGGGATGGGAGTGGAGGAGGAAGAAGGTGGTGATGGTCTGCTGGAGTGAGTTTGCGCGGCCTTGATCGACGCAGTTTATAAAGGGAGGAGGCCACGGGGGTTTCAACGGTTTCCGTTTTGGCCCGAGTTTTCTGTGTGGTTCCGTGGTGCTCTCCTATGCAGTTTGCAGTGTGCTACGCTTGACAGCTTGAGATATTTTTTTTTTTTTCTGTGCTTAGGTAGGATGGAGGTTCGTCCCTTATGGTTTGGTTCGCGTTGTTGGCGTTTTCAAGTATCTCTTTGGTTTTCTGCAGTAACCAGCACGCCGAGCAATAGCAGCCAGCAACCGTGTTTCCTAAACTACCCACAGGCCAAGTAATCCACATACAGAGTTGACATGCCCAACAGCACTGCAACATACACCACCTCTTCTCCGATCAAGCCATCACGACCACGTAGTTTTGTCACAAGTCTCCATAGCAGATGGAGTTCGTTTGCATGTGTATCATTGCCCATACTTTGTCTGCCTAGTAGGTGAGTTCTAGTGTCATTTTTGGCTGCAATGAGGATATACCCATGGCATATATTACTGAAACGAAAGTGAACTATAATTTAAAACATACAAGATATGTAATAAGATTATATAAGAAAAGATCATTTCAAGGAAATAATTAGGGTGTGTTTGGTTCTTTGGACGAGGACTTGCATTGTATATCCCATATGAACGGATGCGCGGCGGGGTGGAATTGTACTTCATAAAAGAAGGTGCTTGGTGACGGGGTTTCATGAGAGAATATATAAAAACGGGATGTTTGTTTGATTGCCTGTATGAGCCGATACAACTTGGCTAACATACGAGGGCTGACATGTGGACCCATCATCTACAACCTACAATGGGCCAGGCTCGGGGTGAGGCTCCTTTTGACCATAACCATCGAGCCACGATGAGACCGTATACTTCCATGAGTGGAACCAAGCTGGAATAACGAAGCGTGGCAACCAGCAACCAAACACACCCTTAGTGGTTTTACGAAAGTACAACAACAAATATGGCAGGACAAAAAAACGCTTATGATCTGAGCGATCACATTATCAAATATTCAAAGTTACACTTACGTTTGTGTTGAAGGGAATACGAAATAAAATTGAGACACGTTAAGCCAGACTCAGTGATTGATATACCCCATATATCGCTACACAATGATTATGCACACACCAGAGTGGGTTTGCAAAAATGTTTCAAAAAAAAGTAGGATTGCAAAAAAGTGTGAGGCCACAATATCTCGCTTTAACATTCATATACGTCTTGTGAGATGCTAATACCACATATAGTGGCTTTGTAAAAGGGAAAATACTTAGAAAAAAACAACCTGCCAGTCTTTGAATTGAGCAAATAATAAAGCTGGATGAGTGGAGCTGCACACTCACTACGGTTCCTTATTACAATCACAGCTAGCCACGATATATCTAATAACATTGCAAACATCCTCCAGTAAGAGTTGGATCCTCCCAATAGAATAAAAAGAAGGTTGTTAGGCAACTGGCCAAGTTGCAACAAAATCTAAAGCTGGCTCCTTTGAGTGGGGTGTGGAGAATCCGGCGGCGGAGGAAAACCCGGGTGCAGTCGTGCAGGTTTGTATGGTGCTCGCCTGATATTTTAACGGCCAGCGGCACCTCGTGGGCTCGTGGGACGCCAAAGCCATGTATTCTATGCATTTTCTATTGGCATTTTAGAAGTTCAAGTACATAGTCTGCAATTTGAAGCCTATATTAAAAGTTGGCTTCTAGAGCTTAGTTGGTTCTTGGATCCTTGTTTTGGGGTCATGACTCCATCGAATCTCTCAAGTTGGGCGACGGTGTATAACCGAACGTCGCCAAGCCGTGAGCTGGAACTCGCGGTCGTTGGCGTCGGCGTGCTTCCAAGAGGAGTTCGTGGCCAAGGAGGCGAGGCTGTGGCTTCACGATGCGGCCATCGTCGCACAGCCTGATGAGGACGGGGCTCAGGTGATGGCGACGACGGGGTTGCGCGAAGGCGGCCGGCTCCGGTCCGCGAGCGCCAAGGCCACGCTCTAGCGCGTCGCGGCGTGCGAGCAAGGAAACAGGGGAGGCCGGGTGGCGGCAATCTGGGGAGATGGCGAAGGCCGAGGGGCTTGGACTGGGGTTTTACAGGCACTCGATAGAGTTCCCGGAGGGGCGCTCCGGTGTGTCGGGCCGTACGGACGCACAGCCCGAGAGGCTCCGCGAAGCCAAGGTTTGGGCGCTCGGTGATATGGGTCCAGGTAGTCACGGCACGGAGACGGCGTTCGACACAAGGCAGCAGAGACCTGCTCTGTTCGGACGAAAAGTAGAGAAGGTACAATGGTACGGAGAAAGAAACGAAGACAGAGGTGCGACGGCGTCAGACAAGGGAGAAACACGGGGGTGCGGCCACATCGGCTGACGAGTGGTCTGGGCTGGTGCGATGCCTTCCGCATCGTGCCGTGCGGAGTGCCAGGCTGCTGCTTCGTTTTTATTTATTTATTATTATTTTTTGCCAAACAAGGGAAATAGAAGCCTGCAGCTGCGTCGGCGGCGGCGGAAGGTCTCACAAGATACAAGTACTACAACTTACTTACAAAAGTTTTTTTTGACAAGTTTATTTACAAAATGTTATTAAACATGAAAAGAACAAGTTAACTTCTAACTTACGCTAAAGCTTGCGCGTGCGTGCTTGCTTTCTTTGCTAGCTGCGCTTTCACTTCTTATTTCTGAAATCTCGGAGGTCGGAGAAACGGAAAACAAGATAACGAGTAAAGGATAAGTTAGGGATATTTTAAAACAACCCGTAGCGTCGCGGGTATGTTTTGCTAGTATCTAATAACATTGCAAACATCCTCCAGTAAGAGTTGGATCCTCCCAATAGAATAAAAAGAAGGTTGTTAGGCAACTGGCCAAGTTGCAACAAAATCTAAAGCTGGCTCCTTTGAGTGGGGTGTGGAGAATCCGGCGGCGGAGGAAAACCCGGGTGCAGTCGTGCAGGTTTGTATGGTGCTCGCCTGATATTTTAACGGCCAGCGGCACTCGTGGGCTCGTGGGACGCCAAAGCCATGTATTCTATGCATTTTCTATTGGAAAAAGTCTACATCCCTCAATTATGGGTGGTAGTCTACATAACCCCTGTCTATGGTAAAGCACCATTATATAGGATGAACTTTGTTTGGGATGCCTATTTTAAAGTAGTTTTAAAAAATCATAGTAAATCACGGAAAAATCGTAAAATGAGAAATCAAATTGTGTTAGACTCGAATGAGTAGATCTACACAATGAACATATAATATGGTATGCTTTAGTACATTTTTTTACAGCTATGAGGAAAAACAGAAATTTAAAGCTGCAGCAAAAAAAATGAACTAAAGCATACCATATTATATGTTCATTGTATAGATCTACACATTCGAGTCTAACACAATTTGATTTTTCATTTCGACGATTTTTTGTAATTTACTATGATTTTCAAAAACTGCTTTAGGGGGTAATTTGGCCGGTTTTTTAGTTTTCGAGGTTTAGTTAAATGCAGGTTTTGCCATGGGAAGGGGGCCATGTAGTCTACCACCCATAGTTGAGGGGTGATGTAGACTTTTTTCCATTTTCTATTGCCATTTTAGAAATTCAAGTACATAGTCTGCAATTTGAAGCCTATATTAAAAGTTGGCTTCTAGAGCTTAGTTGGTTCTTGGATCCTTGTTTTGGGGGTCGATTGGCACTAACCAAAACTCGCAATTAAGGTTACTATAATCAAGGCATGCTTTGCTTGGTCTCACACCAATGCCTGTTTTGAATTGTGAGCAAATTGGGAGTTGAACTTAGTGTTCAAGTGTCTTAATCAAAAGGACAGGGTCAACCACTTGGGAAAAAATGACAGGGTAAAAAAAATGATAGGGTCAACTTTGTAATGATGGGTTTTAGGTCAATAAAGTGGTATTTGCAATTATTTCTTAATGAGGTCATCAGACCTAAGTAATGAGTGTTTGGGGCTACTCCATAAACTCTACTCCACAAAAACGGTGTGGAACGGCTCCGGTTGCAAATCTAGAGTTTGTGGAGCATCAAGAGCCTTGATTTTGTGGAGAGCGTCTTTTTAGGTGCTCTCATAACTCCACACTTTGTGCTTTTCGAGTGCTGAAACCGTTTGGCAAAAAAAAAAAAAAAAAAGTTTCGGCATGTGAGTCCCAAACACCCTGGCAGTATAGGGGAATGCCATGCGCCGCCCGACGATTTGTTTTAGAGGAATGAAATGGGATCCCAAAGTATGAGAAATTCGAAACTTTTCTTTCCGTCGTCACATAAAGCTTATCTTCGTCTTTACAAGAAAAAAGAAAATCTTGGAAGTACATGGCCCATCCTCCTCTGCCGTAAGATTTGAGAGCAAACGTGAAATTTTGGAGAAAAAAATGTCAAAAGGGGCTTTGATGCCATGGAACTGATTCTGTCAAATGCTGAGGAAGATAGATTTAGGATAGTTGTCGGCCCAAGAGGTCTGTCCATCCATGTGCCCCCGATGGGGCGTGCTCACCTATGCCTCGACAGGTCTTAGTGACTTCTTCGAAAATTAATGCAACAAATAAAGTAAAAGTTTGGTTAGGATTATCTTAAGACTTTTTGTGTGCAAGAGATATTCCAACTCTATAAGGAAATCTCTTATTAGGAAATAAATAAGGTTGCTTGTAAAAGGTATTCCAATCTAAAAAGGAAATCCTCGAGATTGCTTGAATTACAAGTCCCATGTTTTTTTTGTATAAGTAGAGTCCCAAATCTCTTTGAGGTAAGCAATAAAGATCAATTTTCCCTTCCTCTCTCTCTCACGCCTGCCGCCGCGGAGCACGCCCGGCGCCCACGGCCGGTTGCGCAGCGGCGAAGACGAACACGGGCGCCGGCGCCATAGACGTGTCACGCCGGAATCAATCCGATTTGTGACAGATCCCGATCCCCAAAGACCGTTGGCGCCGCATAAACTTCTCAATAGGGCTGCTCCCGGTGCAATGTGCCTCGTGTGTAGCGCGCCTGTCCCCAACGTCTCTCGTCGCCCCCGCTGAAGCTACGCAGCCCTCGCCAACAACTGCAATTAACCTTGCTTGTCCAAATTTTGTCTATGGTAAAGACACCATTAGCGAGGATGACTAGGATGGGTTTGGGATGCCTATTTTGGGTAGTATTGTAAAAAAAAAAAAAAAACTAGTATATAGATTGGTTGCAACGCAAATAAAAAAAAAAAAAAGTAGGATGTCTGAGTAGTATTTTTGAAAAAAAAATATTTTGAATAGCATTGTTGTAGATGCTCTAAGAAGTATCTTACGTTTTCGCGTAGAAATGTCTGAGAGTTGCCTGCGGCCACGAACGTACTTGAGTGAAGAGAGACCTCCCAAGTCCCTGCTGCCCTCGGATTCGTATCTTGACAGTAGAATCTCGTCAGGTGACAGGAGGTGACTGTCGTACGTTGGGTCCACGGAGAAGTTGCACCGCCCACGCACTTGAACGAAAGGTGAACGGTCGGTTGCAGTTCCGCGTACTGTGTACCAAGTGCCTTGATTTTGTAGATCTCCACACACACATCCCGTTTGTGAGCTTTTGGCCTTTTGGAGAACTGATCCGAGCGTCACAAGTTTGGGCATGTGATTCGGTCGATGCTTGGCACTTGGCGGGGAAGAAACATGCGCCGCCCGACGAATGTGTATAGGCCTAGCGGAGCAGTGGGATTGGCCTTTTTTAATACGAGGATTTCATTACTCATGAGCTAACATAACGTTAAAAAAAAAAAAAAAAAAAAAAAAAAAAGGGTTACAGATTCAGGTAGGGTTGGCTAGCTCAACTTGGCTACCTCGTGAGCTGCGTTGTTACAACATCTAGGAATGAAAACACACTCGTAAACGAGGAAATTTGAACTCTGCATCACCTTGGCTTCGTCAATCAAGTGAGGATTGGCCATTTAGTACTAGTTGTCATAGCAATTTGTCTGTCCATCCATGTCATCAAGTGCGGCTCACCTGTGAATCGACAGGTCTAGGGCCCTAGTAATACTTCCCCGTTCAAAAAAAAAAAAAAAAAAATGTAAATCTAGCACATAGTTTAGTATCTCAAATTTAATTAGTTATAGATAAAAAACTATAAATTTTTATGTTATTAAATAAATATTATTAGATTTATTATGAGATGTATTTTTAATAAATTAATTTAAGTTCAGAAATTTGAATTAGTTAAACTTGTATTACTTTTTGCTAGCACAGAACCGATAGTTGCATGTTTTCTAGAACGGAGTGAATAATTTTACTGGTTCAGCGACCTCGTACATTCTTCCTGAGATTCTCCAAGAATCTAAGAATTATTTAGTGAAAATATTTTTCATCAAGTTTGCCACTTCTATCCTTAAACAAATTATAGCTCCCATAAAATATGTCGAGCAAATTTGATGCTATAAAACTGCGTTATAGTTGTAGCAGTGAACCAAACAACTGCCTAAAAATTTGTAACATTCACTAACCTATTGTGTGGTAAGTTGGGGGTATAAATTCTCTATATCTGTGTTTTGTACATATTTTAGCCATTGCGCCATCTTTAGGTTTCAAAAAACTAGGGATAGAGGATTACAGATGTTTAGAGATCTGATCGAAGAAACCAAACTTTTGGAGTGTTTTCTTTTTTTGAAACCTCTACTCCCTAGGTCAGGTGTTTGATAGGTTGATAACGATGGCTAAAGTTAATTAGCTCAAATTAGTTTTGTTAGCCCTTCTGTTAGCCTTCACCTTTTTCTTTTCCAAAAGAAGCAATCTGCATCGGCGCTTCTCATATTATTATAACCGAGGCATAAATATGATTGCAAGCAAGCTTTAAAAATAAAGTGGTTCTAGGCATACTTTTAACTGATGTCATTATTATACCCCAGATACATTACATATATTTTCCCTCGGATTCAAGCCAGGTGCACAAAGAGCAAAGGGCAGCAAACCAAAATGCATAGATTTGCATGAAAATGCCGTTATGTACATCCATTTCTCTCACACTGTTGCTCAGCGCGTGCAGAAAGTGTCCAACACAACAAAAGAAATCGAAAGAACACAAAGATACTCAGAGGTCGTGGTTGCTTCCTTGCTTGCACATATATTCTGCCGCCGCGGCCGTGCTACTCATCTCGATCGAACTGTTCGTTGCCTCCTTCAGAGAAGCCGATCGGATGCCGCTCTATGCCAGCTGATCACTAGATCGCAACGGGCACGTTTGCCGCGAGTGGGACACGGGCCGGCTCAGCGGCAACAGGAGGAGCCTCATGCCTGCGGCGTTGCCGTCGTTTCTCCTCTTTCCTCGCCGGACGCTCCGTCTTGAAGTTGTCGCCCGCACCGAAATCGTCCCTGACCATCTGGTGGTACCTGCACTCCTCACTGCAGAACGGCGTGTCCCCTCTGTTGTTCGCAACGGGGACGACGACGATCAGAACACCATTCCGCATTTGCATGCGTCGGAAACAAAAGCTGGAGGAATCAATGAAGCATACAACAGGCCCGCGGCCGCCGCCCGGCACAAGCACGAACCTGTACATGAAGATGTCGCAGTCCCCGGCGAGGCGCTTCCCGCAAAGGGAGCAGGCGTCCATGGCGTGGCGGCAGGTCTCGCTGCCGCTGCCGTCGAATGGCTCGATGCCAAAGAAGGAAGAGGAGGACGAAGACGAAGCCATCATTTTTAAGCGTTGGATGGAGCTGAAGCCGGCGGAGATCTTAACTACCACTACACAACCACACTGAAGCTAGCACTGAACTGAACTTGAAGCTTTGCTGCCAACTATGACCAGAGGAGGTCTGTCTTTCTGCCCCTCTTATATAATAAAGGGACGGGGAATACACGGGCAAGGTGGCTGTCGAGTTAGGTGTGGATACCCGAGAAACCACGGCTAGATTTCCCGGAACCTCTTGTCGTTCCTCCCCTTTGTTCCCTTCTTGCTTCCCTTGTACTGCATCGCAACCGCAACCGGCCAGCGCGTTTTGGCCGTACGAGCAGCGCTAGGGGCAGGGCAACAAGAAAGCTGCAGTGTGGTTTTTGTTTTCTGGCTACCGGCGTGCCAGCCCCCCTGGCCCTTTTGCTCTGCTCGCCTTGGTGGCGCCGGCGTTGTTAACTGCGATGCCGCAGCCAGAATCCACCGGAAGATCTGCAGTAACAACAACGGAGACCCAATTCTTTATTGGACACGCTCGATTCTGTGGGGGCCGCTGGCTGGTTGTTTTGTGCGTCGGTGTCGCCACGTGTTGTATTGGACGGATCGGGACAGCTTTAATTACAGTACATCCTGGTAATCTCTGTACTAACGCAACGCAACACAACAATTGCAGTTCAGCTATGGTAGGCAAAATGGCAGCGAGAACTGAGAAGAAATACACATTGTGACATGGTGTTGTTGGGCGCGCGTTGTTGGCCATTGGGAACACCGGAACAACGCACTTTGAGGCGGCAGTCCGGCCGAGAGGAGAGTCCGCGGCGCCGGGAAAAAGTGGGGCGAAAGGGCGAGGAACTAAGCAAACCGTGTGCTGTGCTGGACGACGGAGGGGCGGACGGGACGACGGCGTGGGCAGCCGCCGTGCGATGCGAGGGCGAGGGCGACGTCGAACCGAATCGGCGACGCGCGCCGGCAGGACGACGCGGCTACTGTTGCCGCACTGCTTTGGTGCTCTGCTCGGTGTGCTCGCCATTTCCACGCGCCTCGCCGTGTCGTGTGCGTGTCTCTTGTCGTCACGTCGTTGGCTTTACTGACAACACGGCAACGTAACTGACAAGCTTGTCCCGCGGTGTCATTGGGTGTTGACCGACTTGGAACAAAGTCTTTCGTCCTTGTTGACCCCGTGGCGACCGAGCCGGACCTGAATTACGCGCGGAAGGTAGTACTAGTAGAAAATTTCTACGTGACGGACGATGTTTTGGAGACTCAGCCCATGATTTCCCTGGAATTTGTTTTTAGGGGATCCATGATTTCCCTGGATGGCATAAAGGATTTCAGTTGGGTCTTCCACTCGTCCTAGGCCATTTATATACGGAATTTCAAGCAAAGAGAGATTCTCAAAGAAAAAACAAATATATCAACTCGTCCAAAACAAGATGGAAATGGGCTCCGAAAATCACCGTTAACAGAGCCTAAATTCAAATATAAGGCCCATTAAGCACGGAAGCTGATGGCGATGCAGCAGGCTACAGCCCATAGTTTGGCCATTCCAAATTCCGTACTCTTTAAGCTTACCCTTTCGACCCTATTTTTTTTTATAGACCATCACATGAATTGCATTGTACCATTGCATGCACATGAACTTTGTTAGGGAAAACTCAAATTTTCTTAGGAGGAAATGGAATGCTACTCCAGCATGAAAACAAGGAAGGTTATGTGATTGTGTTGATGGAATGCTACGGTGTTAGCAGTGGGTGAGGTCGCACCCACCGAAATTTTAAAAAATTGTGGAAAAGGGTAAATTTTCACCACATTCGCACCCACAATTCAAAGAGTCTTGCACCCATAAAACAAGCTGCACTCCCTCAGATTTGCTCTAGCTCCGGCACTACGGTGGTGAACAAATCAACCAGCACACTCTTGGTGAATAGATGACACCATGGCGAGTCGTGGCGGCTCTTTAGGTGAGGTGGCGAACTAAATGCAGGTCTATTGCATGAGAAGTGTAATGAGTCTCTACAACATAAAAAGGATAAAAGGAAGACTGTCATTTGGTGCGGTAAAAATTTTGCCTCACTTTTGACCCTCCATGCGATCCCGAGTCCCCTTCCTGGCGGTCTCTTCCTACATGCGAAACATGCAATCTATATAAGGAAGCACCCAATTAGCGTCTAAGGAAACATGCAATCTATATTAGGAAGTGTGGGGAACATGCAATCTATATTAGGAAGCCTCCCAATCTCCCCTAAAAAAAAAAAAGAAACCTCCCAATCTTGATCCCGCATCCCTTCCCTTGTGCTTTCCTCTCCTTTCTGACCGGAAAAAATCAGGCATCCTGTGCTTGCGGCTGCATCACATGTTAATTTGATTCCCATAGTAATGCTCATCCATACAAATTCACAATTTTATTAGTATAATCACTGATTTTCTTTTTACCATTTTTTCTATTGCTAGACTCTGTTAACAGATAGTAATGACTGATGCCATGGCAGTGATGAGTGAAGGTTTATGTTGGCGAGGTGTGATGAAGTATTTATGCGGGTCTTTCGTGGGTTCAAAAAGGCCAAGCACACAAGTAACAGATCTTTTAAGTTTTTTTTATGTATCGATGACAGTTTGGTACGTACAGGTATATACTGTCCTCTCGCCTTTTGTAATATCTTGTTATTGTACTTTTTTATCACATAGTTAGTGCCTAATCCCCATCGGTACATATCACTACAAGTGATCCTTATTGGATTTAAGGGGCTTTTAAGTTTGAAAAAGTATGCTATTTAAACTAGATGGTTTGGCATTTAAACAACAAAATATGCTGGATGGTCCATTCTTGTGGCCTTGAAACAAACAATTCAAAATCAACAATTCATTGCAAGTAAGCTATAAGTGACAGGTTTTGTATTGTGTGCTGAAATTTGGTTCATTAGTTAATATTTTCCAAGGTGGTTCTCTGTGCACACAGTACCAATTGGAGAATTCAGGCAAGTACAACCACTTTGTTCCAAGATGGTTAACGTGATTGCCAGCTGCACAACTTTGGATCTGCATTTTGGCTGCGGTTTAACATTGTCTGGCAGTGATCTTGTGCAGAGTACTCGTTGTGTATACTTGGGTTAATTCCTTTTGTTTCATGTGGCATGTCGGCAGGATCAATGAAAACACATCAGATTTGTTGTATAAAGTGACTGGGTAGATATCCAACTGTGCGAAGGTGCTCTGTTTAATCATCCCTGATTCTTAATCTTTAGTTCTTTTCTTCAGGTAATGAAGATCAAACAGTAGAGCAGAGAGGGCTGCCTCTTTGATGTATCATGGAATCTGTGTGCATTGCAATGTACATCGTTGAATTTAATACAAGATGCAGATGTGAGAGAACCTCTCGGGAAATCCTATAATTCTTTTTAATCAGCGAGCATTACAGTAAGGTGTTGATCACTCTGTTAACTGTCCTCACACCATGTAAATTGTGACCAATTCAGATTCAATGAAAGACAATGAGTTTAATGTCTACTGTTGTACGAAGCACCTTCAAGACAAATAATAATTTGAAGAAGAAAATTTTGATTGTGTTAAGAATTCATAAAAAAAACTTTGGGAAACATATAGACACGAATCGCCATCTTTGATTTAGGGTTGGCAAGAATTCTTCAATAAGAAAGCATGTTAGTTTTATTCTCTCATTGCAATGCACGGGCATAATCTGTGTGTTTAATGTTGGATTCAATTCCACGGTATTTTATCTTATGATGGTGCGGTCGGATACAATTCCATGGTATTGTTATCTTATTTTGTGATCCGTGCGTTTTTAGAATAAAAGTTTAGTTGACCCGTAGCAGAACACGGGCGTTACCTATGGTATGAAGATGCCTCGGGAACTTACTCGTGTATTTATTGTTGTACAAAATAAATAGATATCGAAGATTTCTTCTAGCCGATATAAAATATTATCTTAGGCAAATTACGGGAAAGCCCATAAAATAGAGTTCTGAGCACGAGATATCCGTGATTGATTGTGTTACTTTCACAAAACTTGTTTGGATTAAATATCACTTTAATATCATTGTTTAGTTTTATAATATTGTTATCTTATCATGCGATCCATGTATTTTTATATAAAATTTAGTTATCCGTAAGAACGCACGGGCGCTTAACTAGTCTAATGAAAAGTGTTGATGCCAAGAAATTGGATCGCACACAAGCAAGGGTTGACACACCCATAGTTAACAAACAACCTTTGCAGCAAAACACAACATATATCACAATGAGACCAACCGAAAGATCGTTAAGCAACCGCACCATGTGGGTATAGCCCTCAAGTCCGTACTTGACTGATTCGGGTGAAGCAGCGGCTTGCATATACATACTTTTACGAGTTAGCAAATCACAAGATTTAACGAGTAGAATTTGAAAACTCTTGGAGATGCTTTCGAGCGATCTTTAGCGTCCCTGCCTTCTTGATGAGGGCACTCGTGATACATGTACACATTAAGTGGTTTTAAGGGGGGTGTTTGGATCTTGTGTGAAATATTAGATTGCCCAACTATGGGCTAATAAGGTAATCCATTACTGTAGCTCTTACCATATTTAATCCATGTTTGGTCCTCATATCTAGTATTTAAAATCGAAATGATAATTGTTAGTGTTAGCTATAATTAGCCCTTATATTTGACATTAAAATCTATAGCTAACCCATAGAATTCAAAAAAAACCCTGGGTCATCTGGCGTACGAGTTTGAGGATAAAAGGGTCCGGAATGAGCTACTAGTAGTTTGCTGATCAACCTGGGAAAGGCAAACACTGACATAATGTTGCAATTTTTAATACTATAACTGCAAGTTGTTGATCATATATCTCCACGGTCAACGAGCTTAGGTACACCTATGTATACTCCGTATATTTCTGCAAGCTCCAACCATGGCTGGCCTGACGCGCAACGGGCCGGGTTGACAAACGCATTGTAAACATTATCGGGGAAGTCCATGAGGCGTAAGCTGCTTTATTTTGGACGGATTTCCACTCCATTCGCGTATCCACAAGGACCACAACCTTTCTGTGGAGTGGAAGCGTTCCTTTCCTCGTCCCTGGCTTCTCTTCTCCCGAATCAGCCGGTAGGCCACGCCGGCGGCATGGAATTCGTTCGACGCATGAAACCCATCCCAGAAGGATCAGATATGGAGCGACTACGATGTGATTCGATCGCACGCGCGCATGCAGATGCAGTAATAACCCCGTGAAGCAGCAGCAGATCAGATCGTTGGCCGTAACAGCGACGACTGATTCCCAGTAACCCCGTGAATAGAACTCTAAAAAAGTAACCCCGTGAATGAATGAAGAAGCATCATGCCATGGGGCAGCATGAGAAAACCACATGACGGATTCCCCAGCCAAAGCCCATCTTATTCCTGTGACGAAAACGATCGCCTTTCCCTGCAGCTGACGCCCGCTGCCCTCTCGTGCTATCAGACTCATATAGGGAGAAGGCACATCGGGACGTGTAAAGGGCGAGCGAGATCGACAACAGTTGGGTCACGCACGGCGGCATTGCACAAGTCACAAGCAAGCCGTGTTGGTCGTCCATGTTACTGCTGCTCAGCAGGTACCACCACTTCGTACGTGCTCTGAATCCTCGCATGGCGCATCGGCATCACCCTCCCGGTCCCGGC
Source organism: Hyparrhenia diplandra (assembly GCA_015847255.1). Classification (NCBI taxonomy): domain Eukaryota; kingdom Viridiplantae; phylum Streptophyta; class Magnoliopsida; order Poales; family Poaceae; genus Hyparrhenia; species Hyparrhenia diplandra. The sequence goes on from JADLZK010003497.1 coordinate 59,756, forward strand.
CGGCAAACATCGATCACTGCATGCGTTCGACGGGTTCGTGCCACTGCACTGCACGATGCGTATGCTACGTACTACACCGGTTAATGCGTGTAGGACAGCCTTTATGAGGCGTACTGACGGGGGGAAATTAGTACACTTTGGACGGGCTAATTTATTCATTAGATTAGTAGAAACTGACGCCCGAATTCATGCGCTCGATCTCCCTCTGCACGGCCTCCTGTACAGTGGCTGCCCGGCATCGTCTCCTTCAATTGCTGATAAAGTTTCGTGCCAGTACAGGCCGCCTTTGAGATGAGATGCGCCGCGAGCGTCAAGACTGACGGCGAAGGCGGCAAGCTGGAGTACGGACCATGCTACGGGTTATACGGAGTGGCGTAGAAAAGGATGGAGAAGAACAGGGCCGGCATGTGTTCGTGCGGTGGTTGTGGCGGTGCCGGTGCTTCGACGCCGACGCGAGTTGCCATCGTAGAGGCTTCGAGCTCGTAGCCGTAGCCACGGGAGGAGGCGCCGCTGCCGCTGCCGCCTCCGGCCACAGTGACAGTCTGACAGCCCCCACCCGCCCCACCTCGGCCACCGGCACCGGGGCGGGGCCGTTTCGTGGCAGGCTGACTGACAGGCAGATCACGCGCCCGCTCCTCCGTGCCACCTCAGATCCGCTTCCCAACATCAAGTCTGCCGCTGCCAATGCCACCGACGGGTGGGGCACGTATCGGGGGCTCCACCGTGCGCCCCGCAATTAACTGCCCCGCATCGTGCGCGGCGCGGGAACGCGCGCTTCCGTTCGCCGGTTCCTCGTCCTCCTCCCTACACTCCAACGCCGGAAGCACCGTCCGCGGCCGCGCGCCACCAACCTCCGTCCGGCCTGCGCGGCATTTCGGTGCAGGCAACGCGTCGCATCAGACGGGCGGGCGACGTCACGAGTGGCACGGCGGTTGCGATCACTCGTTAATTCTGGCACCGCTCGGCTGCCATCACCGCCGTATCCGGTTGCGAGGACGGACGCCGATACAAATCACGGCCAGCAAAATTAGGCGCTATCACGTCATGGAAAACCTGCTCTCTGATTAGTGTGCGCAGGAAGAAACACGAAAGGGACAGATTTGACGAGAGAAAGAAATCAAGGTGTGCGTGCACGCACACACCGTTCATCTGCTGCACTTGCTCTGATTACTATTAACAATGAACTTATCAATTGAATTTCTCCTAAAACCCCTAGTAGTATAATAAAAAGGAGATTGAGGAAGGGATACTCCTTCCTCAAGGTGAAGGAGATGGAAATTTAATAATATGAACAAAAAACATGAAAAAGAAAGGAAAAAAAAGGAGAAAATTCTAGCTTTCCTACGGTTTTTTTTTTCCTCCTCATTTTCTGGGAAGGAAGGCATTGATGGGTTCCGGCAAATCATGCACTCACCCGCGGCTCACGAGGCGGACGTCCGGCCGGTCGGATGATGAGGCGGGGAAAGCTCGCTCAGCAGAGGATGGCCTCCACGCTCCCCGTCCGAACGCACAAGCACACGGGGCACGCCATGGCTGCGTCGGCCGCGTCGCCGGCGGCGAAGCACTCGCCGCAGAGGGAGAGATGCCTGCAGGGGAGGAGCACGACGGAGGCCGGCCTGAGGCGGCAGCCGAGGCACGCTCGGTCCGATGAATGCCCCGTCCCGGTGCGGCGGCAAGGGTCCACGTACGCCGACGACGAGGACTCCGCCGGGCCGGCGTCGCCGGCGGCGGCGAGCTCGACCGATGCCCGCGCAACGGCCGCGGCGTGCTGGAGCTGCGCGTGCAGGGTGACCGCGGCGGCCTGCTCCGAGAGGGCCTTGGCCTGCCACGCCGCCGCCTCGCCGCGGAGGCGCGCCAGCCTCTCCTCCAGCTCGGCGCCGCGCCGCGCCTCGCGCTCCGCTTCCGCCGCCTTCTCGCGGAGCCTGCGCGCCGCGGACTGGTCCGCCTTGACCAGAATCGCCCGGTTGTGCCGCCGCAGGCGATCGGCCATCGCCCGCCGGAGCTGCTCGCCCTGACCGAGAACGGATTGGGACATCAGGATTGGGACCGAGAAACGAACTTGACGATGAGGACGTGCGGATTGTATGAAGATAGATACCTGCTCGCGGACGAACCGGTCGATCTCCTCGTCGTGCTGCTTCACCTGCGCGGCGAGCTCGTCGGAGACAGAGCCGAACAGCGAGGACGGCGACGACGAGTAGCGCAACGCATTCATCTGCTTGCTCTCCTGCTGCTGTAGCTGCTGCTGCTGCTCGTCGAATGCCAGGCGGAGGCCGGTGGACACGAGCGCCGTCGTCGCGGCCGGGGACGGCGACAACGAGACCCTGTTCGGGTTCTGGAAGAGCGCCACGTTGGCGAACGACGACGTCGACTGCTGCGGCGCCTGGAGTGTGAACAGATTGACGTACTCCTCCTTAGCCACCGCCGCCGGCAGCGGTGGCGCCATGGCTGCCTCCCTGGACCGCTTCCTCCGATTATTCGCGGTCGCTGCAAGAAATGGAGAACCGAAACCGTCACGTACAATCCAAGAACCATGCCGCGCGGCACGGCGAGCAACGACGACGACGTCATCCTGCTATTTGTGAACATAGATAGGCATCCGGCACCACACACCTCCAGCGGTGGAGAAGTAGACTGCCGCCGGCGAGACTCCGGCGAGCTGCGGTGGCCTGGGCATGTCCATCCCTTCCTGTCCGGCTCACCTCTGCGACAGATAAACAGCGAGCACCGGAAGCCGTGAGACCACGGACGGACGCACTAGTCGCCGGCCGGCAATCAAAGACGTACGTCTGCCTCCGAAGAGGAGAGGAGATACCACCGCTCCTGTCTAGGCGCGGAGTAGGAGGAGGCGCACCTGTCGTGGAAGAAGAGATTGGATGGGTACTGCGCCTGTACTGCCATTGTTAAGGAGAGGAGGGAGGTAGAGCCGCTGAGGAGAAGGAGAAACGGATGGGTGGTGGGTTGGCGCAGCGGGCGGGCGGGCGGGAGGTGACGGAGAAGAAAACTTCCACTCGTGGTTTTAATAGCCTCCAGTCGAGTCCTCCAATTCCCCGCAGTCGACTCGCGCACCCACTTTTAAAAACCTCCGCTCCCTCGCGTGTAGGGGTGGGACGATCGCGTCCCAAGGAAGGAAGCCACGAACGAACGGGGCCTAAAATTGCTCGAAGACACGGACGGATGGTTAAAATTAGGCGACGGATTGGATCGCGGAGGGTGGGGATTTTACAGCGCGGTTTGGTTTGGTGGCGTAAATGCGGGGAGGGTGTGGGGGTGGTTTCGGTTTTGGAATGGAATGGCCATCGATCGCCCGGGTTTCGCTACGCAATAATGATGGCGGAGGCGTTTTGAAAAAGTCAGGGGGCGTTGGATCGAGGAATGCAACGAGAGTTGCGTATTAGCTTAGCCGTTAGTTAACCCCCTTTCAAAAATTAGCTGGGCTGCTGCCGGAATAAAGGAGCGCGGTAGAATGCCCTGTCAAGCAAACGTACTGTATTTGTGACCAGCAACTAAAGATATATCGGCCATAAATGTTTGCGTCATCTAATTTAAGCCATTGCCATTTAGTGCCATCTTATTTGGGGCTTATATTATTTGCGCGATCATTTTAGGTTTACAATCTGGGGACGATCATTTTAGGTGAATCAAATCTGTAAGAAATGGCTGATTTGGTCAGATCGATCGCGGCCTATACGACAACGCCTTGGCTTCAAGGTTAATCCTGGAGTATCATGTATGCATTTGCGTCATCGATTAAAATAAGTACAGTTACTCAGTCCCAATCGCAAATAAGGGAGATCGACGACGTATCTCCAAAGTATTATTTTGAATACTATCTTTTCTTATTTGTATATCAAATCAAACGTAGCAAAAGTTATGCTAATATAAACGAGGAAACCTGTTCTAGATAAATCCACATGTATTATTTTCAAACTTTCCATACTCCAACATGCTTGGTTGGCTTTCAATTCTTACCAAACAAAAACTATGGCAATCTCAAATTTATGGTCATCAATTGGTTTATTACCAAAGAATTGGCACCATCATTTTTATGGCCAAAGTTTTGGTAAATCTCTAGAAAGTTGTTAAACTACATAAAAGAAAAAATTGGCAAGCTTTGATTTTGGCAACCAACCAAATGCACTCCTACACTTTTTACTCTAACTTTGGCAAACTTTCATTTAGGCTTGCCATATGATTTTGGTTGGAAAAAAATTGGTAGCTAACCTATCATACCTTTAATCCAAATGTCAATTATCTTTGGCCTTCTTTAGATGCATCCTAAATTCAAAATGTTAAAATTTTAACTCCTATAGCACTTTTCGTTTGTATTTGGTAAATATTTTCCAGGTTATGGACTAACTAGGCTCAAAATATTTGTCTCGTGATGTACAACCAAATTATGCAATTTTTTTACCTATAAATATTGCTCTATGCATGTGTCCCTAGATTGATGTGATGAAGGGAGGGTGAAAAAAAAATTGGAACTTTGAAAGAAACTAAACAAGGCCTTTATTTATCATGGAATGTTTGGTTCGAGAAATCACTCCATTATCCTAGATCAGACGATGCATCATGAGTCTGCTCTTCAAGTTCAGTGACTTGTATTGCTCATACTATTACTGATTATTAGTTTGTGAGGAATGAGTCGATAATGCATCAATCCATTTCATTCTAGATAAAGTGAAAAATAAGTAGATGATAAACTAAAAATATTCCTTGAACCAAACACTCATGCTGTAGCGAGGGAGAACGTGACGACATTGGAATCTCAGACCATTTCATTCATTCATATCTTAAAAATTCTATACTCAATGATGATGTTCATAACAATCAAACCCTTTTCTGAAAAATGGAAAAGGGGATTGCACACATCTATCCCTTTGACATTGATCAAAGAAACATCAAGTCAGGTGACAAATTCAAATTCGCACTCCATGCTAGAATCTTCCAAACACTTCATTTTCTCTGGCGCCTTCCCACGATCGAGCTGTCAAGTGTTTCAATCAAATGGTGGTGGTACAAGCGAACCAAGCAACATGTCGCGTCATCGTCGCTTCTCTTTGGCAGATAAGCTACGTGTGTAAACGCGGAGCGGCAATTTTTAAGTCTTGCTTCATTTTCATGCGCATGTTGTCGATAAGAAGGGGATTTGTTTTTCTGGCGAAAAAAAAAGAAAAACGGTGTCTTGTTCTAGAGCTGTTAATTTAGATTTATGGCAGCCACCTGTTTGAACTCCCTTTCGTTTTCAACACTTTCATTGTCTTGTGGAAAAAATAAAAAGTACAAAAGATAATTGAAGGTTGAGGAATCTGAAGGAGATCAAGGCATCCAACCTGCTACGTTGCCGAGAGGTTTACCAAAATTCTTTGGTTTTTTTGAAAGCGGGCATTTGACCATATACTGCATTAAAAGAAGTGGGAAGTTCAATTACATCCTAGATGCACCCCCTTAGTGAGTTGCCAGCGGGGTCAACTAGGGCGACACACTAACAAGAGACACCACCGGGCTTAGGACGGTGGAGCTTGGAGAGTTGTACTAAGTAATAAATTGTCGGCGACGGAAAAAAATGAAGACAGACACCCTTAGGTGAAGACTTGAAGGAGCGGAGCCACCGTGTGGAAGCCCACCTCCAGCAACAACTCACCCTCTTCGCGTACAACCTCCAGGAGCCGAGTTGGCGGAACTCCAGGAGCCGCCCTATTGAAGGTGTGCCTGTTCCTCTCCTTCCAGATGACCCATGAGACCAGCAGGACTAAGGAGTTGAAGGCATTCCTGAAGTTCTGCGGTGCCAGAGTCCGCGTTCGCAGCCACCAATCAACCAACATCGAGTCCGGCGACGGACATTGGTGGTCGAGGCCGGCGTAAGAGAGTAGCAGGTGTCGGCACTAGACTGAAGCCCGTGGCGGATCCGCTCGGCTGTCCAGGGGCGTCCATGCAGCGCCAATCACATGAAGAATTTAACCTTTGGCGGCGCCGATGCCCTCCATACCTCCTCGGCACCCGCTAGGAATTGGTTTGGGTTCTTGGAATCCCTTGAATGAAAATTGATGAACTGTTTTAGGTTCAAAATGATGAATTGGAGAGAGTTGTCAGTAGCACGTCATGTTTGAATTGGAGATTAATAGCAACAAAAAGGACGCGTACGTATATGCGTAGCTGCTTGTACACACTGCTACTATATTTGATAGAAAATTATTGTTGCTTTCCGGCCAGTTGGTTGTTCCCTAGCAACGCAACAGCACATACATGCATAGCTTAACTGCCAAGTACTAGCAAGCATTGGCGTGCGTAGGACCCAAAGCTAGATGCAGGTAGAGTTTATTGACCAGTACGTTCTAGTTGTGAGTTGATTGGGATTTGGTAAACATCATTAGGACAACTAGAACAAGCCTCTCCCTCTCCCCTTTTAGCATCGGCGATTGAAGCAAGAAGTGTGGGGATATATATAAAGCTAGGCAGAGGAAATAAAAAGAGAAAGAAATATCTATCCTTGCGCCCGGCCTAGGTAGAATATTTCCTGAGATCGAAAGATGCAAAAGAGAGCCGGCTGGCTAGCCAGAAAGAATCAAATGCTGGCCATCTTTGTTCCCAAGGTGGCTGTCAGCTGATGCAGCGCTGCATCTACCTTCCTTGCAAACAACCTCCGCTCTCGTTCCATATGTCAATTATTTTGTTGCCCGGCCTGGATCATTTATCTGGCATGCTTTTCACTCATCTTTTCCGTCTCGTCCGTCGTCTCCTCGACGATGCATCTGCACGTGATTGTGATTGATTCTAGGTTTTACTTCTACGCCCATCTGGAGGTGGGTAATGTAAAGTAATCGTCATTAGTGGTGACAAAAACGATCTTGTTGGGTGGGCATTGGGTCCTCTTTTAGCTTGCAGTTGCAGCCGCTTTATTACCATCTCTGCGCTGCTGGAGAGTGGAGACGACACGACTGCGACCATTTGGCAAATTAGAGAGGAGACCATCTAGACTAAAAATAGTCCTCCGGTCCGACCTTCCTTGCGATGCGATGCGAGGTAATCCATGACCTAATTACAGTAATCCATGACCTAATTACACGTATGCATTGCACCCGTGGCCACGCGATCGAGCGAGCGAGAGAGGTGGTACTCTCGGACCGACTGGAAAACGCATGCTGTCGCCAGGCCAGCTGGTCAAATCACACCAAACCAAGCAATTAACGCACTATGTATGCAGACAGGACAAGGGTGCAGCTTGCGATGCGCGTATTCCTCAGCTGGTAGTGGTCGCTAGTAGCCAGTTCGCCGTTGCGTACACACATGCATGCGTGGAGGCGGAGAGACGGAGACGACGGAGCTGGCATCATCCTCCTTCTCATCAAGGGTTTGTTGATTATTAGGCCAGGCGCCAAGGCCGGCTCCACTCGTGAACGGCCGGTCAAATCCGGCGCGCACGCACGCACGTACGCCTGGTTGGTTTGGTTGGTTAAAACGCGCGCGAGACGACACACGGACACGGGAGCGAGAGGCTGGCGAGCAGTTTCGCCATCGGCGGTGACGGACGGCCGGGGTGGGGTGGGTGGTGTAATTGAGGAGAGGCGGGCGCGCGCGAGCGGGTCAGGTTCGTTGCGTGCGTGATGCAAGGCACGGCAGCTTCGTACGTACGTCCGTCCGTCGTCCGTGTCTCCAGCCCCCCAACACACATTAAGTGCGGTGCGGGCAAAGGACGGAAAGGCGCGCGAGGTGCGGGAGATGGGGCGATCGATCGGATCGGATCGGCGGTGGTGCGTGATCGATGCCGGCACGCCCGGTCTGCTGGGAATGAAGAATTGGATCGAGAACGAGAAGTCTCCTGGCGGAGATGCGGATGCCATGGCATGGCATGCCGTGCGTGCCTGCGCTCGATCTTCTCCCGGCCGGCCGGCCGGTCCCTTTGATGGCATCACAAGTATATTTCTGCCCCAGTGGACTGGCGTGGCGGGCATGTGATCCTCTCATCGCCTCCCTTTTTTCAAAACGCTCGGGTCCCGCGCGCCATCCCGGCCTCCCGATCGTTGTTCCCTTGTTGGACGCGCGTACCGTGATCGCTTGCGATTCTTCCTCTTGTTCTCGTCGTGGTGTGTGGACTAGTGCGGGTGGTCGTTGCTGTCATGACCTGCGTGGCGCCTTCGTCGATTCTTACCGATTCTTCCTCGATCTCTTGCTTGAGTATATATTTCTGGTGTGAAACTGGTGAAACTTTCAGTTTGATCCACCTAGTACTATCGTCTAGGAACTACCTACTGGTCGATTAATTTCTGTACGTGTTTGGCGTGCATACTCAATAACGATGGGCTGAAAAGTACGAGACAGTGATGGTACCCGACGAACTAGAACAACCTATAATACTATCCGGTTGTGTGAACCAATTAATAGTCCATAAAACCATGCATGCTTTGTGAGAAAAAGATAGGTACTAAAAGTTGATCAATAAACTAATCAAGATTATCGTGTTGTTTTGTTTATTTTTCTAATACAATACATAATAG
>JADLZK010003498.1:0-16803 GCA_015847255.1 Hyparrhenia diplandra
AAGCTAAAAATAATATAAGAGCATAAAAGATTATGAAATTAAACACAATTGCACATCTTGATCAAAGGGAATGTCTCTCCTTGGATCCAAATTTGACATTGCGGATATATGCAAGATAAGTATGCAATATCCTTACCTTGAAACTCCGGATAAAGCTTTATTAGAGTGCAAGATGCTTGTGAGGATCCAAAAATACCACAAATAAATTTAATGAGAGATTTGAGAGTACCACAAAAGAAGGATGGTAAGCTATGTTCTTTTCAAAAATCATTGCAAAATCTCCAAGTAAACTTGATTGAAAGAGAGAAAAGGTACTCTATTTCAAGCTGTGTATGTTCTTTCCAACTCCCCAAAATTCTTGGTAAGATACAATGAATCCACGCAAATATAAGACCATGAGATTGTTTTTATGTTTGATGCCTTAACTACGGCTTTGCTATATCCATCGCTTTTCTCGAGGCAGTAAAAGCCTAAGTGTGGGGAGTTTGTTGACACATCTTATAGTATATTTTTATGGCTCTAAAACTTAAATAAGGGAAATACATGCATATTTATGTAGTAAACTCAGGGGCTTTACTAACAATTTCACGAAGTTTTCGTGAATTATATACTTTTTAGGGATTAATAGGAAAAAGCCCGAGTTTGTACATATACACATAAAGGACGTGACCGCGGAAGCAAAACCAACTTGGAAACCACGTAAGAATACACTCATAGAAGGTTCTGCTGCCAGGTGCCCGTGTGCTGGGCCCACACAGTCGAGCTTGCCGACAGCCGCCTCGAACTCGGCGCCGCGCGCCATACGTGGGACGTCGATCTCCCACTCAAGGTGGGTTCACTACCGCCTATGAGGAGTAATCCTAGTCCATCAATCAAGGCTCGCTTTCATCCAATGGCTACTGCGCTCATCGCCCCAGGCTATATAAGCATGCCCCCGGCCCGCTGCGCAGTGATGGTTCATTAGTTCATTACTCCATCATTTCGGCCCGATCAGCGTACTTCTATGCCCTAGCTTTCTAATTAGAAGAGCTCTAGATCTAGCGTTGAGAGAGAGAAGATTATCAAGTTGAGAGATCTCAGTCTGCTAGGCTCTCATGCGCGAGTAGTAGCTAAACCTAGTCTTGTTCGAGAAAGATAGATATTAAGTGGAAGGAGAGTAGGGGTTAAGGGAAGCCGATTTGCTCGGTGTCTCCCTCTTACGCTGTGTACCTCAGGGATCAAAGTCACCTCGGGGCTTGTTCCTAAGACAACTTATGGTGGATCAGCTTCTTATTTGAGTAAGCTTGACTTGTTTATATTATTCTTTGCGGGTTTGCTGACTCTTTTAGAGTACTTCAATTCTTGTCGCGCTCTTTGAATCTAAGCGGTTGCTACCCCTAGTGTGAGCCGTGGTGCTTAGGACTGAGATGGCTGTCAGAGTGCACCCTACCTTCGTGACCGTGGTAACTAACGTAGGGTGACTTATAGGCTGCGCACTCTTTGTGGTCCATACATCGCTGGATGAGGCCTCGGTGAGAACCTTTGTTGCTAGGTGATTTGCACTCTCTGCTGGTGTCTTTCTCCCTAGATAATGCATAAGATATATTCACAAGCCTTACTGACTATACTCGCTCTTCTGCCTCGAGTATCGTGGGCAGCCATAGCCGCCTCTTCTTAAAAGATTTATCAACTTCCTTCCTTGTTGAGATTCTCTCGGCCTTAGTTATATCTTCACTGATTCAAGTCACCTTTTCTCCTCGTGGATACGTATATTTGGAAACCCATCTCCGTGAGGAAGTGCTCATCGGTATCCGCGTAGGCTTTCGCGAGTTATACAAATGCTCGATATTTCGTCGCGGCTTAACTTTTTACCAGATGTGAGTTGATCCCTCGATGCAAAACTTCACTGCTATCGATGTAACCCTAACAAACTTCCGGGAAAAACATCCAAAACTCAACATATCCACGATACATAACTGGAGCGTACCGATTATGCTTGTAGGGTAGAGTATACGATGGCAGTGGTGCGGGATCATCGTAGGTCTTTTCCCCATCTCGAGTCTCTCAAGATAATTGCTCATGTCAAAATGTCCATAGTTGCTTCCCCATTATCTTCATCCAACTTAATTCGAAATGACATCCTAGCTCCAATGGGTCAATATCATGCGAGAGAAGTTGGGCATTTCTCTCTAATTCTCAATCTTACTCATTCATTGTCGATTGGATAGGATACATCCAAGGATTTCCAATTCAACTATCTATCCCACTGATGCTCTTGTATATATGTTTGACTCAAACCGTAAGGTAAAGATCCGGAGGTCAAACAAAACAACAAACTATTAAAAATTTGCTGATTAGGCAGAGTAATGCGATGGTTATCTGCTAAAACTCGGCCGCTGGCGGTGCTCTTTCTCGGATGAGGATACAAATAATATCAAAAAGTGTCCGAACTTCTCACAACCATTTGTAACGTCCTGGCACTGCCGGCGAGGCCGCCTCGCGCTTACGGCTCGGCAAAATCTTTAAGGATCAAGATCGGTGCCTCACAGCTAACACCGCCTTTTTCGCACACTTTGTCTCATACACTTCATGCTACCCGGGAAGGATCTCCGGCCGGTTACCTTATCGCCTGCCAAGACGCTAACTTCTCGAGTTTTTAGTAGATGGGCTTCCTCGAAAAGAAGTTGTGTAACTCGGGTTTGCATGCATTCTATCGACCTTGTTGCTCTCTTCGAAATGTGCCAGCCTACACGCCAACACCTGCTAACCGGTAAGCTTCCCGTAATTAGTAATCAGCCACACCAACGCGGGGATTAAGGCACCCATTGCGCTGGTGTTACAACCTAGCTTTACCCCTCAAACCGTGGATGTTTCACAAAAGGTAGAAAACCGCTTAGCCCAAACACCACGCCTACGCTTAGTGATTATCACTCTAGTGTTTGCCAGTTCCTGTGTCAAAGGGTTCCACCACTAGAGTCCCCGACCAAGGTACGCCTACCATCCCGAAAAACAAGTAGATAAATCGATAAAGAAAGAAAAGAAAAAGATTATCGTAACCGTGAGAAGCTACTTAGCCAAGATCAAGTAAGGAGCCAAGTCCTCAATCCACCGAGGTACAAGGGGTGGGGAGACACCGACAAGTCCGACGCTTTCCCTCGGGCCTCAAAATCCCCTTCACATCTCCTCCCCGATCTCTACTACTTAGGTAGGGCCTAGACCCATTGGAGTGAGGTAGAAGAGTAGAGGGGTCCCTTAGAGTGAGAGGGAGAGACTCTTCCTTGAATGGGTGTGTGCTGAGAGAGGGAGAGAGGGGGGGGCTACTTATACAAGAGGGAGAGGGACCCATGTTAAAACACCCTAAACCGACCTTGACACCTTCCTATTCCCGACCAAACCGACCATCCCACCAACCACGCTTCCATTTGGAAGGTTAATGAACCGCCCCTTTCAAAGTCGGAAACCGCCTCAGCTTTGTGCGCCGCACTTTTGGCGCGCCAAGCACCCCGGCCGGTCCCAGAAAATTTCTAAGCCAGGTGGTGGGCTGTTGGGCCTCAAAAGTCTCTGGCCGGGTGGAGTTTTGCTCGCCCACTCTCGGGCGCTTTGGTCCATTTCCACCCCCGGGCTTGAAGTATTCGGAAATGCGCCTGTGGTTGCGTATTCTGCTCTGCTTCCACTTGTTTTATTATAAATCAAGAAAAATAATATTCTTGGCACTACAAGTGGAAATATATTAGTTGTAAATGTATATGAGTATAAAAGGTATAGTTTTACCCTTTATGGTAGTAAGTGTAAAAAAATATGTCGCTGGTGACGGGCAACAACCTCCCTAAGCTTACCCTTTTGGCCCTCCCCTCGAAAAAAAAGATAAGTACTTGGTTGTTGATCCGAGCGCTACTATGCCGACACGCTTCACAAGTGCCGTGGTTATAATAAGATTTTCTACTAGGGTTTGAATAAAATACATATTTTTTCCCCTCTTTATTACCTTTCATCGCGGGCGGGCTTTTTTAGCTTTTTTCAAAGTCTTGGGCTGCTGCGATAGAACGGGTTATAACAAAATATTTATCATTCATCCTTTTGATCAACTTTTATCCTAGATTTGTTTTTCTAAAAGTATGGGCTTTATTGCTATATATATATATTTTATTATTATATATTATTTTGGAGAGGTGGGCTCTTACCGCCTCTAGACTTTTGTCTTTTATTTCTCTCTTTTCTTTTTTGTCTCTTTTTTTGGAGATGTGGGCTCTACTTCCGCCTCTGACACATGTCCATTTTTCATCTCTCTCAAGTTTTTTCTTTTAGCATAGCCCATATCTTTTTCTCTTTCAAATTAGATTCCGAATGTCAAGTTTCTTTTGATTTAAATCATAGCAAATCCATTTGTACCATATCATACTTTGGCAACAACTTAGACTAGATAGAGCTTTTATGCAACCCACATGAATCATGTTTTTCAAAGATGAGTTTTTAGACTTCAATTACTAAACCCAAAACATTAGAGAAATTCAATTATAAACTAGGCAATGCAAATCATAAGACGAGCAACTATTCATCATTTCAACAAGGGAATAAATCTAAAACATTTTCATAGCTCATATGTATGGGAATGATATATATATATATATATATATATATATATATATATATATATATATATTACTCATAACTCATCATTTCATAAGATAGAATATAATCAAAAATGTGAGATATACGCTACCTTTTTGGAGTCCTCCCCAAGCTAGCTCTTTACTTACCTTTCATGTTTCAGGCTAGCTTGTGCGCTGTAATGATTTGAGTTGTGATTGATCGCGTAGTTGGAGGCTCCCCCAAGCTTGCCTTTACGTCAATACAAAACAGGACAAGGAACTTTTGGGGTTGAAAAGGTTTACCTCTTTCTCTCCCTTTTTTTATTATTGTGAGATGTGAGAGTGAGAGTTGCACAAACCATCATTTGAAGTTATGAAGGAGTTCATGCTTAGTCGCCGCCTCGCCCTCCTCCACCGCGGAATTGCTCGATGATTGTGCATTGGGGGAGATCTCGAAGTTTGTTCACAGCTCGGAGAGACCTCCCACACTTGATCTTGTAATTCGCTTTATTTAAAAAAAAGAAAAACAAAGGAAAAGAAGAAAATTACATGGCTCTACTTCCGTATGAATACCTTGGAGCTTTTATTGTCTTAATTTTTTTATTTTTTTATTTGTTCACCATAACATCCCCAAGCAAGGCTAATCATAAAGAAGCGTGTAAGCATAGCCTTAATTTATCTCCAAACATAAGAGGCTTCCCATAGATCATGACAACAATTTAAACTCATTAACCAAGATCCAACGCCATGTCGAATTTTGATTAAAGGAGATCATTTTAACCTAAGCACCACGCTTTTAATTTAAAAAGACCTATAGATGTATTTATGGGCCCATGTAGGTACACCCAAAACTCAAAGATATGTCATGGCATGAGAAGCATAAAAGTTTGTTTTCATCGGTGACAAAAGTGAGGATCGAAGTTGATGAATGCGTTTATTTTATTTGCATACCCGCATACTTTACCTGCAAGCAACAATTTTTGATGTGAATCGGGTTGTTGCTGGCTAGCTTGCATCATGGCTCGCCTGTGTGCACCTCAAGGCTGGGCCGACACACACATGTGTATGGACCATGGGTCTTGATGGTAGCCGATAGGATGAGAGATAAAACCCTTCTTGCTTGTGGAAGCAATGATGGGTGGAGTCAAAAGACTTTGGTATGTATCTTGACCATGGGCCACCGCTTCCCCTCTTCTTATTCTATATTATATTTTTTGTTATTCTATATATATATGTTTTTTTTTTCGACAACACTCTCTTTTTTTTTTTTTTCTTTTTTTCTCTCTCTTTTAATCTTTTTTTTTTTTTCTTTTTTTTCTTTTTTCATTCTTTTCTTTCTTCTCCCTTTTTTCAAAGAAGGTGACATCATCTTCTATTCATCATCATTTTTTTATATGACACCTTGGTAGATGGAACTTGAGGTTTTCACCATCTTCCCCACACACTTGGACTTTTTGTGAGTGTGTAAAAGTCCGTCACCTTTTGGAGTGTTCACCATCCATGGGCATCAAAAGTTTTTGCTAATGTCGCCCCATGCTTTCAAGCATCGAGATGCCTTCTTTGATCTTTTTAATTGATTCCACCTCTAAAACGGTTAGCTTACAAGAATACCCGGCTAAGTAATAATTATCTTGATAACATGTTTTGCTTTTATTAAAAAAGAGAAAGAGAAAAACTTTTTGTTCTTTCTTTTCTTTTTTAATGATAAATGTAACAAGAGAGAATTATTCATTCATCATTTTATTTTTCTTTATTTGATGTAAATCGCTATTCCCTATATAAGCTTTCTTTATGGTCATAAGCTTGACCGCCGTAATATCTTGCAAATAAGAAAAGGTGCGAAGCTCCCTGCCTTCACCACTAAGAATTTTAGCATTACGCCAAGTCAGCAAGGTTAGTGCCATGTCCCACAATGACATCTGCGAAAAACTTGTGATAGACAAAGACATCCACACAACCATCCTTCTTGAAAAAGGAGTTTATGAGCGAGGATTAAGGGAAGGTTCGGGTCTCGTAAGGGCACAGCGGTGAGAAGCAAAGACAACTCTAGAGAACCAGGTGAGCATGCGTTTCATGAGAAGTTTCGGGTGGCTTCGGGCGCGTCACTCACTAGCGGGTTCATGCTTGGTCTCAAGAGTTATTGCTTCGTGCATGTCCATGGCATCACGATTTTTCCTCACAAGATGTGTCATGAGAAGAATGAGCGCTGAATCTCTTGACCTTTGTCAAGAACCTCAACGCTTTTGTTGGCGACGAAGGGACATGTCTTGTGTTCCTCGAAAGTGAGGGCGACGCTGTTTACCGCTTTCACTAAGATGCAAAGCAACTTAGGTGAATCGAGATGGAGTTATGAACGCCATCTCCTCGAGCAGAGCTTTGAGGGTTTGAGAAAGGAGATGCTTCACCTTTGGGATTTCTAGGTGAGAGGCACAAGCATTCTTTCCAACTTCTCATTATGGCTCTCCTCTGGGTTTTTCTTATGAAAAATCTTTTCTTCGAGAGGAGGGTAGCCTATGAGAAGATCAAAGTCGAAAGGATGGGATAGATATAGAAGTCTAAGTGAACCTCGATTCCATGAATTTCTCACTGGCACGACCTAGCAATCCCACAACATGCAAAGTATGGGTCCGAATTGACCCTTTGAAGAGTCTAGCCCGGTACGAGGCTAGCGGCATATTGCAAAAGCACTATGTAAAGGCTTCTACCGTCGCGTGTTGAGGGCTTTTCTTTCTACGATGCCCGTCTTGTAGTAGGCGTGCGCTCATTAGGTCTCTTCTAAATGTTCGACTTTGACGACATGTGTCCATAGCGAGCGTCGCCAGCCGATGTGCTTTTGGCTCGTGACGCGAGTTTAGTGCGCGCCTCAAACTTCCCGCTCGTCAGAGGTGAGCCCTTGTTACGCGCCATGGAATGTCCGCGGTTCACGATTTGCTCGATCGCGTGGTCTATAGTATCTACTGAGACATGATTTTCCCTAAGATGTGATCGCACCTCTAGAAAGTAGTCACAGTACCCATGGCATCGCGCGAATCCGGACGGCATCGCTGCCTAAAAGTAGTGACGCTCGCTAGCGAGCATTGCCAGCGCCAGAAGCGGTACGCGCGCACGTGACCCATTTTCGCGTAATCGCAGGTTCAGACTAATGGCCCGGCTGCATGTCGTGATGCGCGGCACATACCACGCGCAGTAGCGGGTACATCGCAGCGCGGCGGCCGTGCGGTGAACGCGCTCAGAAGCGTAGTAAAATACGTAGACCGTCGCGCGACGCATAGCGCGTCATTATGGGCGAAGTTGGACGTACATACGCCAAAACCCGCGGTGTCTGCGTGGTTTCTACGCTTCATTCTGAGGGCGTTACGGCGTAGGTTTGCTTTATTTGTAGTTCCATAACAACTTTTACAGTGCATATTCGCTTTTGTCTGCACGTGCGTCAGCTTTAAAGCGCTTAGTTCGTGACGCCAGCGGTTTTCTTTCTGTGTATCGCTCAAGCATTTTCGGGCGCCAGGTGTAGCGGTCTCGGCACGTAGCTACGGAAAATTATAGATGCGTGTCCCTTTTATGCGTGTCATGCATCGAGTGTTTCCTCGCCCCCGGATGCGCTTTGCGTGCTCGACGTGAAACGATGCGGTGACTTCACGGACGGTGGTTCACTGCAGCGCATCCGGAGACACCCGCTAGCTAATAATTTGGAGTATGCGCACGCGGATTCACGCCGCCAAAAACTATTCCAAAACCCACAGCAGGCTCAAGTTAGGACGCGGTGGTCTCCAGACTTATTCAGCCATTACGCATGTTAAGATGGGTCTGCATCGCGGTCTGTAGACTAGAGGACGACACATGTCCGATCACAAACAAAATGAGCGTGACGCTAAAGATGGAAAATTCATGTGTATTTCTTAAAATTCATGTGTATCTCTAAAAATTCATGTGTATCTCGAGAATGTTCTTCACACGCATATACCCAGGTTGTTCGTAGGACACACCACACAGATTGTTCACAACACAAATAACACGCTTCAAATGCATGTATCCACTGATCGCCATGCGGCGAAGGGAAACTGTGAAAAGAACTCACGGTTCACTAAACGAATACTCGCTCTTTCGTGGTCATGATCTCTTCCATAACAAAACTTGGCGACTCCCTCTAATATCCTCCAAATTAATCAATTTCCGGACAAATCGAAATCCTAATACAAAGATAGGTAGACATAAGTGTTCGTTGTACACATGGTCTTTATTGCCAAACAAAGGTAGGCACATGATGGAGCCGACTTCGGTTACCTCATGACGGTCCGCGATGAACTTGTTTCAGTCGCGGCCGGAAGAGAGAGGAGTGGTGGGCGTGTAGAACTCACGTACATAGCGCTGTGATCGGGCTACATGCGGTGAAGCCTGTGCAAAACATATGAAAGCACGCGGTGATTCCTTTCGAATGGAAGCTCTACGCATGTCTGCGTGGAGAACTCCAAGTGAAGCACCACTACTTGTACATTCTTGTTTGGACGCCTGTCTGACACTTTGTTATAGCATAATATTAATAGTCAGCTAAATAAGGAAATAAGGGCGTAAAATGAATATCAACATAGACTAGCTTTACTAACATAATTACACAAGCTTTGGTGATTTATATATTTTTCGACTTAACGGATAAATGCGAGAGAAAGAATGGAGAAAGTTCGAAGATACATCTCGCTTTCTATGACAAGACTTAGCGTGAAGTAGCTTCAGTAGCTCATGTGGACTAAAACACTCTAGAAGATACCGTAAGACACGCAGGAAACGCTTCGCTTTGGCCTGCCACGGCGGCGGGCGTCGTGGCTTTCGTAGGCCAGCCAGAGCTACGCTGCCCAAATCGCCCATCTTCAGTATGTTTCCGGTTCCACCAGCACCTTGTGGTTGTATCTACACCATTGCCAAGGTTGGTTTTGATCCAATGGTCATCGCTCAACGCCAAGGCTTATATAAGAAGGCTTCCTCGACGTGGTGAAACCTCCTAACTCATTCTATCTCATTCTATTCATTGTCTTTCACTGTAGAGGTGTCCCAATGTAAGGATAACCTCTCTTTGGGATTACCTGATTAGAAGTAGATTAGTCATAAGATTAGCCATGTAATTAGGAACTAGATTAGATCCTGACTTAGATCTAATCAGAGAGTAAAGGAGAGGATGTGGAACTAAGTACTTTTGGTTCTCGGAGATGTCTGGCTGCGAGTTTGGTATGTTTCATATCTTATCTTTGGATGACTTGTGATTTTATATATTTTATCTTCTTATGTATTTTATGCTTTTCATCTTTGGTTAGTATAGTTGTTATATTGTGCATGGGATCTCCGCTCGTATTGAGGGCTCTAGTTATTCTAGGTAGCTAGAGAGTAGTAATTTATAGTGTAGACTTGGTGTCTAAGCTATAGGATACCCTCGGAGATTGCACCCAAGCCGCACGCGATGTTTGTGGCAGTCAGGTGGTGATGCGGGAGACCTAATGGCCGACGTGTATTCCACCTCACATTCGGGTTGGTGTGTTTGTAGGACCATAGTCAGAGATCTTTCCTAGCCCCCTTCTCATCCCTATCTCGTGGCTAGTGCTACGTGTCCTCGAGCAGTTATGGTATGATTGCTATCATAGAACCTAAGTATTAATAGAGAAGTGCATAGGAACCTCGGATCTCTCTTTGACCTCTTTGATTAGCTTGAAGCTGATTCGCGATATCTTAGGTGGAGCTATTATTATTTCATGCTTTGATATTTACTTATTCTTTAACCTTTACCCCCTCACTATATAGTCCTAGTGGTTTGCTAAGTTAGTGGATACATGATTGTGACTATTTAGATACTTTAGACAAGGCTTCTCATGGTGATACGATACTCTAGGAGAATTACTCATCCTAGGAAGAAAGCTACAATGGTAGGTGTTAAACTAGCGCGCTTGCGCGAATCCTTCATATTCTTTTAGCACTTAACAAATGCCAACAAGCTTTTTAGGCGTGCTGCTTAGGGAAGCAATTGGCCCTAAAGATTCTCATGAAATGCTCTGGCGATGTTCGCTACTAGTGTAATCACTAGCTTTTAGTAAGGATTACTCCTTGTTCTATTGAGGTTGTGGGAATAGGTACGGGACAAAAGTATGCCGCTAAGCGACCTTCGGAGCAAGATTCCACGAGAAAAAGATTGAGAAAGAACCCGTGCCTGATCGTTCAAGATTCATCAACATTGGAACCACGCCATCTCAAAGGTATGTATTAAAAATTCATATTATTCTAACCATGTATAGATTGAAGAAGAAGTCGCCGTCTGAGAATTCAATGCACACATCTCAAGTGACATACATAGAAAGGCATTTGCACAGCCCGTAGATAAGTATGATTAAAAGGTGAGAGTCTTCTCTCATGGACTATAAATTAATCGAGTAGCTAACATTTAAATTCTTGCATTGCATTGAATGTTTACTTTGATCAACTCCATGCATTCACTAAACGCTTAGTGTATGTTTTCTCATAGTAGATCCATTGCATGTTTAGTTCTTTTTGCATACATCCATATCATTTGCATCTTATTCTCTCACCATGATCATGCTCTTTTCGTCTCTAATTGGATAAATTTCTATAGTGCTTTCATGCTACCTTTATCTATTATTAGTATGCTTTAGTTTGGGGAGTACCCATAGGCCTATAGGGTATTTTCTTCCAAAGGCTTAAATTTAAGCGCGGTGCTTAGGTTAAGTAGCCTTCCTTGATTAAATTAGACATGGAGTCCTAGTTTGGTTATTGAACCATTGCTTGTGTAGACACTTGGTTATTATGTTGGACTAACTGCGTAGAAAACTCTCAAATCCAATTCGGGGTAAGCTTCAAGAGTATGAAACTCGAGATTAGTAGATGGAAGCAAAGGCATATGATGAACTCCGTAACCTTGTGCAAAAAGACACGACTTATTCATGAAAGAATTGTAAAGGTATCAAATATCATTCACTTTTGTCTTTTGCTACAAAGTTGCCTTTGCCTTGATCCACATGTGTTAAAGTGCGAGCCATAAACAAAATTTTCATAAGACATGACTAAATAAAAATCTTACAAGCTAAGAATAATCAAAAGAACCACCTTTTCATTAGCATAGATAAAATTATATAAACCGGTGGACAGCTTAACTCGCTTTCAACCATGTTGTATTTCCTCGGTATGTGTCTACTAATATTTTGCGGGAAAAGGATCGTACTGTGTTATGCCCTATTCCACCCTAATGAAAAGAGTGTCATACAACATGATATAAAAAGAAAAGGCTGTTACTCAGAAGTGGATGGACAAAGCAACGCGACTCAAAAGAACATTAAAGGCACGATTAATCGGTGGCGAGTGACAGTGGCTCGAGCATTTAGTGGGAGGAAAGGCTCGGCTCCTCTAGATCATCGGATCATTGCTCTTCCTCCACTCAAGAAGCTTCCGCCACTACGACATGCTGGTTTTCAGCAATCTCTTTTTACTTATTATTACTTTGTGTCTCTAAGTTCGGATTGGTTAATAATTGTCATTCATCAAAAATCAAACTTAAGATATAATAAAAATTTCCCACTAGAGAAAAAGTAATAGCGGAGTTTATGCTAATTAAAATATCCAACCAAATCCTTTGTGACTAGCATAAAAAGCAACCTTTTAGCTCCATGACGGTTCTACCCCTATTTTGAAATTATTTGTATATTCCTTGCTGGGCGCTGTCAACTAATATTTACGGGAGAGGGAGCTAAAAGATCTTAGAAGCATAATTTGAAAGACAAGAAGGAAAGGATGGTACAACAAAGAGACAAAGTGAGGAGCAAGATACATAAGAGGTCAAACTAAGGAGAAGCTGCGAGCGTAAAGAAAACCACCACACAAGGTTACGTGTTTGTGCGACACACCTAATAATAAGGTAACATCTTGAGGTAAGTTTGATGTAGCTTTCACCCAAGAGTATTCCAAGGTATCGATTTCCACTGGGAACGTGAAGTGTACTAGGAGAATTAGGATCGTCCAAGATAAGATAAATGATATGGGTAGAGAGGTTTTTGAGTTTTTCTAAGTGGTTTTTATCTAATTAAAGGTTCACTATACTTTATCTACTTCGAGCAACAGTCCGTTCCAACTCTGAAAAAGACCGGGAAGAAGGTAGTTGGAAGAAGGCTGCCAAAAAGCTCTACGAAAAACACCAACCCGAACGTGGTGGATTACAACGGCCCCGACAGGTCGTGTCACCCCCGGGCTACCACAACTAACTCAGTGGGATTGGGCGCAACCTCGGGTAATATCTAGTCTAGACACCACGCTCTACACTAAAGATTACTACTCTAATCACACGTAATAACTAGAGCACTCAATACGAGCAGAGATCCAAAGTAAATAAAATAAAGCAAGAACTAGAATTAAATAAATACTTAGAAATAAATGAAGAACCCTGGAGATTGCTCGAAGACGAACTAGTTGTCTGCAAGAGTACAAAGTTGAAGAAGATCCCGACAGTCCCGGCTCTTCAGCTCTCTCCTCTACTCTCTCCCCGATCTAGTTACAACTAGATGAACTAGTTGAACTAGATGAACTAGACAACTAGACAACTAGAGGGATCTCTCTCTTCTAATTGAAACCCTAACTTTTTGCTCTGTCTAATGATAATGAAATAATAATGAGAGATAATGCTTGGGGTCGACCACTCGGGTCGCTTATATAGTCCCGAGGTAGATTAGCGGACAAGTAACCAATCTCCACCATTGGATCAAACCGACCTTGGCAACGGTGTAGATACAACCTCCATGTCGGTAGTGAACTCGACCTAGGAAGATGAGACCGACGGGTGGGACCCACCCGGTGGCCGGCCAAAAGGCTCCGGCGGCCGCCGAAAGCCATGGTGGGCCCAGTCCGTCGAGTCCTTCCCTGTTGTCTTCTCGGTGTCTTCTAGAATGTTTTTAGTCCACTTTTTCGGGTTGAGTTGCTTCACGGTCAAGTCTTGTCATCATATGTCTTGTATATTCGGAACTTTCTCCATCTTTCTCTCGCATTTATCTCGTTAAGTCCCTCGAAATTATACAATTCACCAAAAACTAGTGGAATTATGTTAATAAAGCCCCTAGACTTATGTTGATATTCATTTTATACCCTTATTTTTTATATTAGTTGACTATTAATATTATGCTAAAACTAGTGTCAACAAGTTCCCCCAGCTTAACCTTTGCTAGTCCCTAGCAAAGCCAAACTTAACAATGGATCGGGAGTTGCTACAATGCTTTCATGCCTCAAAAAGTACATATGCTTTTCAAAGAAGAATTCTCCTCGAAAAAATATATGCTAAAAATCATATTTATTTTTTTATTATTATTATTATTTAACATAAATTTTTTTCTATCACAGGTCTTATAGCCTTTTTCCCCTGAGTCTTAAGCAATTGAAAAGACAGAACAATCAAATCAAGCACTATGTCTCATGCTCTTAGATCAACTATTATCCTCGAGTTTTTTTGCAATGATTTTTTTAAAAAAAGAAACATAGCTTTCTCCTTTCTTTTTATGATACTCTCAAATCACTCAATGAATATATATATATATGTGGTATTTGTGGATCCTCACACAAAGCATAAATATAACATATAAAAAAATTCTAATAAAGTCTGTATCTGGAGTTGTAGGATTGAAATGTAGCATACTTACCTTGTATGTATCCGCAATATCAAAATGTGGATCCAAGGAAAGACATCATCTTTAGATCAAGATGTGCATGTGTGTGCTAATTCTACTATGCTCTTATTTTTCTTCTCTCTTTTTTAGAATAAATATTTTTTTGCAAACAAGATCATGGGCTATCTTCTCTTTTTCGAGAGAGGTGGACTCTCGCTGGCCCTAGACTTTTTGTCCATTATTTCCTCTCTTTTTAAAGATGTGGGTTCTCTTGACCCTCGGACACTTGTCCATTATTCATCTTTTATTTAGGGAGGTAGGCTCTACTCGCCCGTAGGACACTTGTCCATTTTTTTCATCTCCCCTTTTTCTATGATATTTATTTTTTTGCATAGCCCATGCCTTGATGTACAAAAAAATAATTTATTGAGTTTAGAGAGATCAACAACTAGAGCATATAAATAAATAAAAAAACAAGTGTACGTGATCTTGATCTTTTTAGACAAGTCTCTCAACTTGAGTCACAAAAATTTGACAAAGCTCAACACAAAAGCAAATAACTTTTTTTATTGGTTTAATATTCATAACATGGCTCTAATAGGATATAATTTTTACCACAAAAGATGAAGTGAAGCTATTGATTTGATATTTTTTTGAAATAAATTCTCCAGGACTCTAGTATCACTAGGAACAAAAATAAATAGCAGCTCAACTTTTTCATATATCATATCCCAGTCAATTACCTAGACTTAGATCAAGCATTCACTACTCATAAATTTTTCAATTGCAAAAGCAAATCATATGTCACAATAGTATCTGAAACTTGGGAGAATTCAAGGTTGAAAACTAGGTACTTGAAAAAGAATCACAGCAGAGCAACTATTCATCATTTCCATACTTAAGATTCATTTTATTTGAGTAAAAAGCAAACTGGTGAAGACTCCCTCAAGAACATTTATTCTTACACTCTAACAAAAAAACTCTTTTTAAAAGACTAGACTCTTATTAAACAAAAACAAAAAAAGATAAAAACTAATAATATATAGTAAAGAGATACTTATCGTGATAGCGGGGTGCCCTCCCCCAAGCTAGATTGACATGTCGGGAGTTGTTGATGATGTGGAAGTTGAGGTAGACAGCCTACAAGAGTGTCATCCTATCATGTCTCTCTCCCTTGAATCCTGCACAACCCAAATAGACAACAAAACTCGTGGAGCATGTTAAGCGTTAGTGGTTAACCACTTAAGTCCTTGTTGCCTAGAGGTTTTTAGAGTTGCTCTTAGATTGGATCATTAAATTGCAAAAAAATTCAATTAAGTCAATTTCTTCGACTTTTTCGGGTTCTAGAAAAAAACTTTTTAAACGATGGCCATTTACCTTAAATGTGTTACCTGTATCATCCTGAAGTGTGACGGTGCCATGTGGTGCAACGTCAAGCACATTGAATGGCCCTTCCCATTTACTTCGAAGTTTTTCCATGACCGAAGAGCTTCACCCTCGAGTTGAATAGTAGAACTTTATCTCCGAGGCTTGAACTCTTTATGTTTGATTCTTTTTGTCATGCCACCTTTTTTTGTTCTTTCTTTGTAAATCTTGGAACTATGATAAGCTTTTTTTCTCCATTCCTCTAGCTCGATATTTGCATCGGCGGTTCCTTCCAGCTAAATGGAGATCCATGTTCCATCTCTTGATTGCCCAATGAGCTCTAAATTCCAATTCAACAGGCAGGGTGACATGTTTTTTTCTATATACCGAGTTGATATGGTGTCATGCCTATGGGTGTTTTTGAATGCGATTCGATATGCCCATAGTGCATCATGGAGTTGGTATTTCCATTTCTTTCCCATTTCATCTACGGTCTTTTTGTAGAATATTCTTGATTTGCTTATTTGATGTCTCGGCTTGGCCACTTGTTTGAGGATGATAGGGAGTTGCAATGTTGTGTTTTTACTCCATATTCTGCAAGAAACTTTCTCGAAGGACTTGTCAATGAAATGTGATCCTCCATCACTTATGACCATTCGAGGTGTGCCAAATCTTGGAAATATTACTTCATGGAACATCTTCTTGACATGCTTCGAATCATTGGCTTGACATGGCGGTGCTTCTACCCATTTGGACACATAGTCAAGCTGCCACCAAGATATATTCGAGCATCTTCGGACCTTTGGGAATGGTCCCATGTAATCAATTCCCCAAACATCAAACAACTCTATCCGGAGATTATTCGAAGTGGCATTGCATTCCGAGCATTTATGTTTCCAAGCCTCCGGCATCTAGCGCATCTTCTCACATACTCCTTTGTATCTTGATACATTGTTGGCCAAAAAGAATCCGCTTTTGCGGATCTTAGCATGTGTACGGAATGCTCCATAATGTCCCCCATAGGGTGATGCATGACATCTGTCTATAATCTTCAACCCATCTTCTATTGGGACACATCTCAGTAATAATCCATCGGAACATACTCGATAAAGATATGGATCATCCCATAAGTGACAACGAGCATCATATTTGAGTTTCCTCTTATCCGCCCCTGGTGCTACATAACCTGCAACCATATTGTTGACACAAAATACGTACCGCCACACACCCACGTT